>JAODAL010059563.1:0-21408 GCA_025379985.1 Phyllomedusa bahiana
GGGTGATGCGGGTTTTAAGGGTCAGGCTTGGTACAAGACAGGGATAGTAAATGGTCTGTGACTTTTTTCTGTGACTTTTATAACCTAAGTGTGTTGCCTAAGATGTAGGAACGTATCCATTTGACTGTTGTGGATGTTAAATTTCAAGCTTCTCCAGCCTTGTTTGGGTGTAAAAAAATGAAGGTGTTGTTGCTCTCCCATAGACTTTAATGGTAATCGCTCATAATCGATGCTCACTATCGAAAAACCTTATCGATAGCGGCCGCATCGACAAATCGATCGATCTCGATGGGCCAACGCAATCGCTCAACACTAGTGGCCAGGTCTTCAGCACAGAGGCCCGTGACCGGGGTCTGAGCTTTAGGCCTGAGGAGGGAGTGGAAAGTGTCAAACAGACGTTTGGGGTTTTGTTGTTGTAATGTGGAGATGAGGAGGTGAAGTATTTTTGTTTGGCGCAGTGAAGGGCATGTGTAAGTCCTGAGCAGAATTATAGTGGAGAAAGTCTGCGGGTAGCTTTGACTTTCTCCACAGACCTCAGCACACCTGGAACAGCGCTGAGAAAAACGAGTCTGAGTGTTGGCCAAGGGCTGCGGGTATCTGGCTCTGGTGGTGCGGTGTGTGAGTGGTGCCAATATGTCCAGGGGGGGGTTGTGAGAGTTTCATTGTAATGCTTGACGGCCAGGTCAGGACAGGAGAAGGAGGAGATTGGGGCAGTGAGGACTGTATGGTGTTAATAAGTTCCTCAGTGTTTATTGAGCGGAGATTTCGGAAAGGGTGATGGGTAGGTGTGTCCAGAGAAGGCTGAGAGCAAAAGTGAAGGAAATAAGGTTGTGATCAGAGGGAGTCAAAGGAGAGTTTGCTAAGTTTAAAGAAATGGAGCAGAGGCGACAGAAGACCAAATCAAAAGTTCCCATCCTTTGGGTGAGTTGGGAGAGCCCCTATAAGTTGCGAGAGGCCAAGGGAAGGGGTTAGTGAAAGAAAAACAAGAGGCAAAAGGGAGACATAGGGTTGTCAAGGGGGTGTTAAAATCAACCATGATGAGAGTGGTTATTTCAGTAGAGTAAGTGTGGGAGCCAGGCAGCAAAATGATCCAGAAACTGGCGGGGTGAGCGGGGGGTCTGTACACAACCGCGACTCTGAAGAAAATGGCCGGGGGAGTCTGAGGGTGGGGACCTCAAAGGAGGGAAAGTGAGGGAGGGTGCAGGGGAATGACTGGTAGGTTTGCAGTGTGAGAGAGAAGTAAGCCAACTCCTCCACCCGTTGTGCTCAGGTCTGGGGTGTGGGTGAAGTGTAGGCCGCCTAGGTGAGAGCGCGAGGGAAGGCAGTGTCTGATTGCTGGAGCCAAGTTTCTGTGAGAGCTAGGAGATTGAGGGAGTTAGAAAGGAACAGATCAAAGGACAGCAGTGAGTTTATTACGGACGGGTCGGGCCATTCCACAAAGCACATTTAAACGGAACAGGAAAAAACGTACAGCGAAATAGCAAGCAGGTTAGTAGGGTTTCCTGTGGGAGGAAAAGGAGGAGGTGGATAAGAGGGAAAGGAAGGGGGACCAGGGTTGGGAGAGATGTCCCCTGCAGCGAGAAGCAGGAGAATGAAAAGTGACCGCAGATGGTTCAGTGATGAATATGATCGGCGTTTGTGCTTTCACTATGAAAAAGGGTGGTTTGTGGGTAGTTAAAGTGGTAAGTAGTGTATGGGATGCGTGCATGGGAGAGGGAAGGAGAGAGGAGCTAATGTGGACAGAGTTGCTCGTAGTTTTTGGTTACTCAATTCTTTTGCGCAATTTACATCCAGGGGTTAATTAAGCGTTGTTCTGCTGCTGTGGTGACTAAAAGAAAACGTTTATTTCACCGGGCCAAAAAATACATTTTTTCCCGTTTGCATAATTCACAAGTGAAGGTGAATTACAAGATTTTCTCTTGTTGTGTAGCTTAAAATACATGCCATTGTAACATGCTACAAAGCTGGTAGTTTTTGGCTGCTCAATTCTTTTGCACAATTTACATCCAGGGGTTAATTAAGCGTTGTTCTGCTGTTGTGGTGACTAAATAAACTGTCTTTTTCACCGCCAAAAAATACATTTTTCCTGTAGCATAATTCACAAGCGAAGGTTAATTACAAGTTTTTCTCTTGTTGTGTACCGTAAAATACACGCCATTGTAACACGCTACAAAGCTGGTAGTTTTTGGTTGCTCAGTTCTTTTGCGCAATTTACATCCAAGGGTTAACTAAGTATTTTTCTGCAGTTGTACTTAGTAAAAGAAACGTTCTTTTTCACCGCCATAGAAGCAATTTTGCCTGTAGCATAATTCATATCCGAAGGTTAATTAAGCTGTTTGTGCTTTTACATTCAGTAAAATACACAGTGTTTTTAAACGACACAAACAAGTAAATTTTTCCTGGCCATTTGTGGAGCGCAATTTATATCCAAGGGTTACCCAAGCTTGTTACTGGGTTCATTTGGAGTCAAATACAGGGTGTGTATTTATCATATACAGACATCTTCATCAAACAGTGTCTGTACATTTTAGAACAAACAGTATGTCAGACAGAGAGGTGGCAGGCTCTTCACCTGAGAGTGGCAGAGGCACAAACATTCCTGGAGCAGGCCCAGGTTGCAAGGGGACATCGCAGCAGGGGTCACTCGGTGAGGCCACAACTGCCGTTGTCATCTAGCGGCCGTGTGCTGACTAAAAACCCAAGGGTTCTTGATTGGTTGACTAGGTCATCCACTTCCTGCCAGATGACATCTGACAACCCCAGCCAAGAGTCGGTGGGAAAGTCAGACACAACCTTAGTTGGCATGGCCCGGGAGCGGGTTAGCGCCCCTCACCTGTCCTCAACCCGCCTCTGTCCCATCCGGTTCCCTCAGCCAGAGATCTACTATGTGGTTTGGGCTCAGCGCCACTATATAGCGAGGATGAACAGTTTGAGGAGGGCAGTCAGCAGCTACTTGGCAGCGAAGTAATGGGGCCAATACCCCTGCTTCTTGCAGTAGGCGGCAAAGTATAGATGTTGAGAGTGGCATGGGAGGTCATGTTGTGAGGGGTCAGCCTCTGCATACCAAGACTGGTGATGGGGGACATCAGTGACGATGAAACACAAATAGATGATGATGTAGCCGACCGCACTTGGAAGCCGGTGAGGCAAGGGCTTCTCATCGTCGGGAGAAAGGGCGCAGCTTGCGCTCAGGCAGGGCCACCCAGCAAGTGGGTCGTGGGGCCGTGAGTCAGCAGATAGCAACAGTGTGGGTGGGGAGCCAACGCCACGGCCCCCGGGGCCCAAGAAAGTAGCGGCACGGGGGCTCACGAGGAAAGCGGCGGCAGTACACTCATGCGGAGCGTTGGGCGGTAAAAAAAGCTACTCGGGGGTGTGGCAGTTCTTTGCTAAGACACCTGAGGCAAAAGTGAAGCGGGCCAGGGACTAACATTGTCCCCCCAGGGCCCCCGCGTCAGCACATGCACGCACCATCCGGGGGCCTGGGAAAAACTGGCTCAGTTTGGGGTGGCCAACTGCCGCCGCGCAACAGCAAAAACGCCCCCATGGCACGCATGACTTGCAGCTATCAAGGCTCCCCCACCTCTGCAAAAGGGGACTTTTTTTCTTTTTGAATCATCCCCATTCCAGATCTGCTGCTCTCCTATCATGGGCCCAGCAGTCGTTCAGCAGGCGATTAAAAAGAGAAAACAATTTAAACCCCAAACCCTCCTAAGGTCAGAAGCTGACCGGCTCCTGTCGAAGTTGTTGGTACAGTATCCCCCCCTTTTTCCAAAGGGGGACTCGCACCGTTCAGGAAAAAAATGCTTGTCGAGCCGAGAGGGAACCCAAGCCGAAATTTTTTTTTTTCCCAAAAAAGGCATAACCAGCACTTCTAAATATTAAACAGAATTTTGGGCCATCCTTGACTTATGGGTTTGTTCCCAAGTGCATGCAGCAGACGTCGGAGCTTAACTAGGGAAGGGCCATAAAATGTCCTTTACGGCCCACTGGGTGAAGTGCTTCCGCCCAGGAAAACCCAAACAATTGGGACAGGAGACGCCGCTTTCTCCTCCACTTTGGGTCAAACTCCCTTTCTGCGCCAAGTCCGCCCCCCACCACAACTCCATCCAGCCCCCACAAGTACCCCTCCATCATCCCACATGTGTAGGCACAGTGGGTACCCCCAGACTACACCTGCTTGCCTCGGCGAACGAAGTCCACAGGGAGGACTGCTCCGCGTCATGCAGCAAGAAATCGATGTGTGGCTTTTTTCCCCCCCCCAAATGCAAAATTGGGAACCATGGTGACAGACAATGGGGTAAAATGGTGTCCGCGCTGCACCAGGAGGGGTGGGCCCGCGCCCTGCATGGCGCCGTGTTCAATCTGGTTTTGAAAAAGTTCCCGGGAATTTTCCACATCTTTGAAGATTCTGAAAATGGGCCCGGAAAAAATGCACACTTCACCATTCCAAAAAAGCCAGGAAAACCCCCTCGAGTTGCATGGCAACGGCCTCCCCCAACCACACTCGATAGCATGTTTCCACCCGTTGGAATTTCCCCCGCCATGTTGGACCGACGATAAAAAGAAAGGCCTTAACGATTTTTGATGACGGCGGACGGGAAAATCCCCTGTGAACTTTGATGTCCCCCATGGCACTTTATGCGTACACCTGCCGTTTGCTGAGGCCATCGAGAAGGCAACGTTATTTGTCAGTCCCAGGAACCCCACGGGATAAAAACGCATTCCACTGCTTCATTCCTGGACAGATGCTGAAAAATTTTTTCCCGGGCAGGGGAAATGGACCGGCACTACAAAACTCGCGGCCCCATAGTCCCCGGGGTACTTTGGGAACTGGGGGGCGTAAGGGAGGCATTTGAGCAGAACCCTTGTTTGGGGAAAATAGTGGATTTTTTTACCCCTTTTAAAAAGGAGGGGCAAGGGGCAGCTGGAGGGGGTAATGGAGAATGGGGAAGGGCGAGGCAGATGACCCGCCCAAACCCCCGTGGCAGTATACAGTTAAGGGGGGCAGGGGACCCTTTTGGGGTCACTTTTTCAATGGCCGAGCATGCTGATTTTTTCCCGGGTAGTACAGCCGAATATCCCGCACCGGCGAGGGATGACTTCTGCTCTCCACCCCATTGGGCTCTCGCTACCGGTCCCCAAAAAGGGGGGCCCTTTTTCCCCGCGCTAGAGGGAGGACAAACTCAAATTAAAGGGGAAAACCTCCAAAATCAGTTGGGCCCCTGACCCCGGGGGGGGGTTTTTCACCCCTCACTACTACTGCCGGGGCTGCTGGGGGAAGGTGGGGGGGGGGGGGTAGGGGCAGTAACCCCCCTTTGCAGCAAACCCAAGTCCCCGGAGTCAATGATGAGCATTTCCCTTTACCCCCTAATGAGGGGAGGCAGCCGCCAGCCCGCAGCAGCAGGAAATTTTTGGGAGTCCTGGGAAACCCAAAAGGGGGTGGCCTACTTGGAAAGCACTCTCCCCCCACCCCCCGCTGGACTAAATGGGCCAAACCCAAAATGGATGTGTGGCCCGCAACTTGCCGGTTTTTCAGTTGGAAAAAGCGCCCCGCCCCCCCCAGTAGGTTTTGGATCAGCCGGGTGTTCAGTGCGGGGGGGGCCATCGTTCCCCAAGGGAACCCGCTTGTTTCACCGGGGAAAAGTTTTGGGAAAAACTGACCCCTTTTTCAAAATGAAACAGGCGTGATCGGCCAGGATTTCCCCCACAAAAAAAATGCCTTAGGCCCTCAGACTACATCAGCCATTCGCTTTTAAACCCAAAAATGTGAGAAATGAGTCTGGGGTTTAAACTCCTGCATCACCCCTATTCTGGGTCCGCCAAACCCGCCTGATGCCAAAACATCTGCTGACAATTTCTCCAACTGCCACCAAACCAAACTTTACCAGCCCTGGTATTGCCATCCCCCTCCACCTCTGTCAAATTTTCCCTTATGACCTCAGCTGCCCCCGCTGTTGCTGGGGGCCGTTACATCCCCATTGGGGTTTATTGTGCCCCCTCCCGTTGGGCCCACCCCGTATTTGCCACCCCCTCCAGGGAAAATTTTATTGTGCCACGGGCTGACCTCAAGCTGCTGCTGTGGCTTTCTGCCCCCCCTGACCTCCCACTGTGTTTATTGTGCCACTTTGTGGCCTACCCTTTTTTGGGCCACCCCCCCCCCGAATGCATTGTCCACTTCTGAAAACCTTTATGCTGGGTGCTCCGGCCCCCCTTTTTGTGGACCTTTCCACCCCTCTGTCAACTGTGGCCCCCCCTCCTGTCGGCCTCACCAACTGTTTTCCCCCCCCTCCAAATGCAATTTTGCCACCCGCCTGAACCCTCATGCCTGCTGCGCCGGTTCCCCCCCCCACACGTGCAAATTTTGCCAGTCCTGACCTTTAGCTGCTGCCCTTGACCTCCCCCTCTGCATTGTGCCACTTTGTGGGCCTTTCACCATGTTTTGGGCCCCCTCCAAATTCATTGTGCCCTTTTTTGACCTCATGCTGCTGCTGCCGTCCCCCTTCCATTTTCTTTCATTGTGCCCACCTCTGTGGGCCCACTACCCATTTTGCCACCTCCAGAATGTCATTGGGCCAAATGTCTTAAACCCCATGCGAAGCTGCCTCACTTTTCCCCACTGTCCCTTGTGGGCCCCTGGGGGCCTAAATCCGTTTTTGGGCCCCCCTCCAGAATGTCATTGGCCACTGCCGACCCCCATGCGGCCCGCCCCGTGCCCTTTCCCCAAAATTTTTTCATTGTGCCACGTCTGAACCCCATCCCGCTGCTGCCCCCTCATCTCCCCCAATTGCCCCTTTTTGGGCCCCTCTGTGGCCACCCCCTGTTTTGCCACCCCCCCAAAAGTCATTTTTCCACGCCCCGACCTCATGCTTCCCGCTGGCCCCTACCCCCCACACTGCCCTTTTGCCCCCTTTTGTAGCCCCACCCGCTGTTTTTTTTTCCACCTCCAGAATTCATTGTGCCACCCCCCGCACCCTCATCTGCTGCTGCCGTTTCCCCCACACTGTTTTCCCTTTTGGGGACCCTGCCTCATGCTGTTTTATGCTGTCCCTCTCCACTCTCTGTCATTGGGGCCACTTTTTTTGGGCCCACTACCCGTTTTTTCCCCCCTCCCGAATGTTTATTGGCCCTGTCTACCTCATGCGCTGCTGCTGTCCACCCCCCTCCCCTGTCATTGTCCCCCTCTGTGGGCCCACTAAATGTTTTTTTTCCCCCTCCAAAATGCCCTTGTGGCCCAAACCCCCACCTCATGCCTGCTGCCGTACCTCCACCTTGTCATTGTGCCCCTCTGTCCTACTCCTGTTTTTTGCCCCCCCCGAATGTCATTTTGGCCACTGCGACCCCAGCTGCTGCTGCTGTACCTCCACACTGGTTTTATTATGCCACCTGTGGCCCCCCCACTCCTGTTTTTTGGCCACCTCCCCGAAATTCATTTTTGGGCCCCTGCCGACCTATTGCATGGCCCTCCACCACAACTGTGTAAATGTGCCACGTCTGACCTAGCTGCTGCCCCGTCCCTCCACACTGTGTCATTGTGCCCCTCTGTGGCCTACTTCTGTTTTTGCCACCCCCCAAATGTCATTGTGCCACGCCACCCATCTGCTGCTGCCGGACCCCCACTCTCTTCATTGTGCTACTTTGTGGGCCCACTACTGTTTTTTCCCCCTCCAAAAGTCATTGTGCCCTGTCTGACCCATGCTGGCTGCTGTCACCCCACTCTCTGTCATTTGCCACTCTGTGGCCTACTATGTTTTGCCCCCTTCCCGAATGTCATTGGCCACTGTCTGACCTCAACGGCGCTGCCGTCTCCCCCCACACGGGGTCAATTTGCCACGTCTGACCTCATGCTGCGGGTGCCGTGACCTCCACACTGTGTATTGTGCCACTCTGTGGCCTACTCCTGTTTTTGCCACCACCAGGAATGTCATTGTGCCACTGCCTGACATCATGCTGATGCTGCCGTGACCTCCACACTGTGTCATTGCTGGCAACTCTGTAGCTACTACTGTCGTTACACCTCCAGAATGTCCATTGTGCCACTGCCCTGATCCTCATGCTGCACTGCCGTGCCTCCACACTGAGTCAATGTGCTACCTCATGACTCTCATGCTTGCGCTGCTGTGACCTCCACTCTCTGTCATTGATTGTGCCACTTTTGCCTACTACTACTGGTTTTGGCCACCTCCAGAATGTCATTGTGCCACTTTCTGACCTCATGCTGGCTGCTGTCGTCACCCTCCACCTCTGTAATTGTGCCACTCTGTGGCCTACTAACTTTATTTGCCACCTCCAAATGTCATTGTGCCACGTCTGACCTCATGCTGCGCTTCCCGTCACCTCCACTATCTGTCATTGTTGCACTCTGGCCTACCCTTTTTTTTTTGCCACCTCCATGAATGTCATTGTGCACTAAAGGGTCCTACCTCATGTCTTCAGCTGCAGTGACCTCCACACTGTGTCATTGTTCCACTCTGTGCCTTCTACTCTTTTTGCCACCCTCCAGAATGTCATTTTAGCCACTGTCTGACCTCATGCTGCTTGTGGCTCGCTGCGAACTCCACACAGGTCCATGGTCCACTTTTGGCCTACTCCCTGTTTTTGCCACCCTCCAGAATGTCATTGTGGGCACTGCCTGACCTCATGCTGCTAGCAGCCCGTTCCTCCAACCTGTGACAATTGTGCCACTCTGTAGCCTACACCTGTTATTTGCCCACCTCCAGAATGTCAAGTGCCACTGGTCTGACCTCATGCTGCTGCTGCTGTGACCTCCACACTGTGTCCATTTATGCCACTACTGTGGCCTACTCTCCTGTTTTGCCACCTCCATTAATGTCAATTGTGCCACTGCCTGACCTGATCTACTGCTGCGTGCCATCCACAAACTGTGTCATTGTGCCTCTGTCTGACATCATGCTGATTCAGCCGTCACCTCCACACTGTGTCATTGTGCCACTCTGTGGCCTACTTCTGTTTTTGCACCTCCAGAAGCATTGTGCCACTGCCTGACATCATGCGCTGCGCCGCGACCTCCACTCTCTGTCATTGTGCTACTTTGTGGCCTACTACGTTTTGCCACCTCCAGAATGTCATTGTGCCACTGTCAGACCTCAAGCTGCTGCTTGCTGTCACCACCACTCCACTGTCATTGTGCCACTCTGTGCCACTACTGATTTTGCCACCACCAGAATGTCCATTGTGCCACTGTCTGACCTCATGCTGCTAGCTGCCCCCTCCAACTACGTGTCATATAGCCACTGTCTGACCTCATGCGCTGCTGCCGTGACCTCCCCACTGTGTCATTGTGACCACTCTGTGGCCTACTTCCTGTTTTTTTGCCACCTCCAAATGTCATTTGCCACTGCCTGACATCAAGCTGATGCTGCCCGTGACCTCCCACACTGTGTCAATGTGCAAAACTCAGTACCTACTAACTGTTGTTACCACAACCTCCCAAATGTCTTGTGCCACTGGCTGACCTCATGCCTGCTGCTGCCGTAGCCCTCCACACTGTGTCATTAGTGCTACTGCTCTTACCTCATGCTAGCTTGCTGCACTGCTGTACCTCCATCTCGTCTGTCATTGTGCCACATTGTGGCCTACTACTGTATTTAGGCCACCTCCAGAATGTCATTGTCCACTTACTGGGGGGGGACACTCATGCTTGCGCTGTTCGACACCTCCACCTCTCTGTAATTGTGCCACTCTGTGGCCTACTACTGTTTTTGCCACCTCCAGAATGTCATTGTGCACACTGTCTGACCTCATGCTGCTGCATCCGACACATCCACTCTCTGTCATTGTGCACTCTGGTGGGCCACTCCTTTTTTTTTTTTGCCACCTCCAGATGATGATTGTGCCACTGCCTTGACCTCATCATGCTGCTGCCGTGAACCTCCACACTGTGACATTGTGCCACTCTGTGCCTACACCTCTTTTTGCCCACCTCCCAAATTCAATTTTACCCTCGACGCTCATCTGCTGTGTCTGCTGCCGTAACCTCCACAACACTGGTCATTGTGCCACTCTTGTGGCCTACTCCTGTTTTTGCCCACCGCCAGAATGTCATTGTGCCACTCTCTGACCTCAAGCTGCTGCTGCTGCCCGCCGTCACCCATCACACTAATGTTGCCACCCTATGAGCCCTCAAGCATGTTTTTTTCCAGCTTTCGCTGGCAATGATTTTATCAGGCTACATTCCCGCTTGATTTTTTTTTGTCAGTTTTTGGCCCTTTAATTGCCCAGGAATTGTTAATAGTGAAGCGAATTCTAAGAAGCGGCGGCAGTCATGGGGGGCAGGGGATAATAAAACACAACATCGTAAGAATCCCCCATCAAGCTCCCTCCTGCAATGTTATAAGCATGGCATCTGGTGGACAGCACAACGTACTAACAGACCCTGCAAGCTCTGTGCACCCTGGAACTAACTGTTTTTTTAACGCGATTCATTCCCGAAGTAATCCGGGACCAAATATATTTTATGTCGGAATTTCACACGCCGTGACCGAAACCGAAATTTTGAGAAAATCGCCCATCTCTACACACTGCCCATACCGAGCCCACCCCCTCGGTACACCCAACCACCCAAACCAACACAACCGCATCCGACAATCCAGCACAAAAAAAAAGTCCTTTACACAGCTCTGTAATACGGAAAAAACAAAATTTTATGGCAATCAGAAGATAGAGATGTCTAAATATTGATTCAAAACAAAAACAATAAAAACTTACTTTTTTATTATAAGTGCTTCAGGCAAAAAAAACATAAAAATTTGGTATCACCTACAGAGATCGTTATCGAACATCAGAGTAAAACTAACTTGTCACATTTACTGCACGGTGAGCCCTGTTAAAAAAATATTAAAACACTACTAGAATTGCAGGATTTTTTTCACCTTGTCTTTCAAAAAACAGATTTAAAAGAGATCAAAAACTCATATAAATTGCAAAATGACACCAACAAAAATGTTAACTCATCCAAAAAAACAAGCCCCTACACATCTCTGTACACAGAAAAATAAAAAAAAAGTTATGGTTCTCAGACTATAGTGATGAAAAAACTTGTTTTCCTTTTTCAAAATAAAAGTTTTATTAATTGTGCCAAAGCAGTACAACATTAAAAATAATACAAATAGGGTACTCGCTGTAACGATTGGTATTGTTCACGTCCAGTGGAGATGCAGTGGGCCCTGACTGCCACCCCGCCCACTGTCCCTTCTACTGACGTGCTGCCTAAAAGGCAGACCCCAACTGGAAAGACAGGGAATACGCTAAGTCCAACAGTCCGGGTCGAATAACAGTACAGTTACGCCAAAGCCACAACATCAAAGAAAACAAGAGAATATCGTAAGCCAAGCCAAGGGTCAAAACCAGAGGTTAACGCGAGTACAGATCCGAGGACGAGAATGGCGAGGTCAGGAGCAAGCCTGAGGTCAGAGTACAGAGCAAACAAGCAAACGGGAAACCAGAGAAACACAAAGGGTAACCCTTTCACAAGGCAAAGATAATCCAACTGAGCCAGTAAATGAGCCACCCGGACACCGCCCCAGCAGCTGATTGGTGCGGCCCATCCGGGCCCTCTATTGGTCTGAGTGACACACCCTCTGAGCTATTTGAAGCCCGAGCGTAACACCTAACAGCCAGGCTACTCCCTGGGCGTGTCACATGACTGGAGAGATTAACCCCTGTAGCACCTTGCTCCTGCACGGCAACAACATGTGCCGTGACAGCGCCCCCCCCCCCGTTTAGGAGGGGCCACGGGACCCTTCCCTGGTCCGGTTTTGTCCGGGTGGAAGTCGTTGAATTCCCTGATCAAGATTCGACATGAACAATCTGTCCGGAAACCCACGACCGTCACCTCCGGACCATAACCCTTCCAGTGGACCAGATATTGCAGGAACTCTGCACTCTACGGGAGTCCACGATAACGAGCGAGCTCGTATTCCATTCACCCTCAAACGTTTTACAGGAGGAGGGGGCTTGTAAGAGAATTCAAAGCCGTATGGTACACTTAAATAATGATTGATGAAAGGACATTATGTACCCGAACAAAGGCGGTAACTTCAGTCGCTATGGCCACTCTGGTTAACTTACTTCTTTGTACAATGTACGGACCCACAAAATGTGGGGCTTAGTTTACCAGAAGGCACCATAAGACGTAGATACGGTAGACAACCAAACCATATCATCGCCACAGAAAAACCTACTGGAGCAGAGACGCCTCCTGTCACCCTTCCACTTTTTGGATGCTCTGGGCGTTAGCAATTCCTTCTGAACTTGGGCCCGACTGTGCACAGATCCTTAACGATAACATCCACTCCCACTATGTCAGAAGAAGCATAGGAAAAAAAAAAGGGATATGCACCTGGGATGAAAACCGTGATTACAGAAGAATGGTGAAACAACCGACGAACAGTACCTGATTGTTAGATTGCCAAATTCCACTAAATGTAGTATTTCACGCCTAGCCTCTTGCTGATCAGAATCAAATCAACAAAAGCTTTTGTGAAACTGTTTGGTCACCCTCCCGGTCTGCCCATTGTCTCAGGGTGGAAAGGCCGAGGAGAAGAAAGGGATAATACCCAGACCTTACAGAGGGAACTCCAGAACCCGAGAAACAAATTGAACACTCTGGTCAAAAACTATATTCTCGGGTAACCAATGCGCTTCACGTAATAAGTTTGACAAACAAAACTCAACGAGCTTATTTGGAACAGACGGCAACCCCCTGATTGGAAACCAAATACACATTTTGCTAAAGCTATCCACCACCACCCCAAATGACCGTCCTACCTCAGAGGTAGGCAGATCGGTCCTAAAATTCCATTGAAATATGACCATGGATGCCTCGGTACGGGAAAGGACAAAGTTCCCCAGGAGGACGGGTTCTGGGAAACCTTTGCCTGAAGCACTAAAGTTAACAGTCCGCTGCCACATAGGCTTCCACATCACGATTTAAGCCACCACCGATTAGTTGCGAGAGATGACTTCTTTGTGCCAGACACTCCGGGATTCTCAGATACAACAGAACCATGTAGTTCCTTTAACAAACGTAATGAACAGAGTGGAGACACATACTTAAGAAGCAGTGACAATTATCGGAACCTCAGTCTGGTGTGTCTTAATCTCAGTGGCTAAATCGGGACATGTCTGAGACAATCACTCCATGGGTAAAAATGGGAACTAACTCGGATCCTCCGATGTGAGGTGACTAGCACAAAAGCTCTAGATAACGCGTCACTTTATAACGTTTTTTAAGATCCACGTCTGCTAATGACCGACAAAATTAAAATGGGTAAAAAACAATGCCCAACGAGCTGATGGGGTTCAGCCTTTTGGCGTTCTCTAGAAAGGACAGTTTTTATTAGGAATCCTTAGAACCGTGACTTGGTATTAGGGCACCCTCGAGGAAGTGGCGCCATCTCGAAGACCACTTAATCGCCAAGAGCTCGCGGTTCCCAACGTCATCATTATGCCTTTCTGTTGAGGAAGAATTTACGGGAAAAAAAGATGCAAGGACAGAGATAGTCATGGCGCCGACCCCTGAAGAGGACTGCCCCAACCCCAAACACAAACATAAACCCGACGACAAAGGTTACTGTAGACCTGCTTGAATCAACACCGGAGCCAGACACAAAGCAACTGCCTTAGTTCTCAAATGGCTCTATGGCCTCAGGTTGCCATTACTGAACTTTCACCCCTTTTTTAGCATGCCGTCAACGGCAAAACCAGAACAACACAGAAAAAATTCCGAATACATTTTCGATAATAGTTTGCAAAAACCAAGGTACCGCTATAAGCCAACAGGAGCAAGCGACCCAGTCGAAGATAGCCTGAACCTTAATCTGGGATCCATACGAAACGAGTTGGGAGTCAGGAGTGATCCCAGGAAAGCAACCTCCCGAACCCCAAAAACACACTTCTCGATTTGATCAAGCAAATTAATGCACTCACAAAATTTGTGAGATTTGTCGGCACAAGATTACGTGAGATGCCCAGAATTTGTGAATAAAATAAAATGTCATCCATAGACGACCATACAACGACCAATCAATTCAGGCAAAAACATCGCTACCAGGTTCTGGAAAGACGCAGGCGCATTACACAGCCCCAAAGGGCAATAACACCCAATATTCAAAATGGCCCTCCGGGTTATTGAAAGCGTCTTCCACTCATCCCCTCCTTGATACGGATCAGATTATAGGCTCCCCTAAGTCTAACTTGGAAAAATCCACCTTAGCCCCTTAAACTTTGTTAAACAGATCTGGAATCAAACGTAAAGGGTAGTTGATTCCTCACCGTTATTTTATTGAGCTCCTGATAATCAATGCATGGGCGAGAGATTCCATCTTTCCTTCTTACAAGGAAAACCCAGCACCATAAGGGGGACACGGAAGGCGAATATGACCCTTCCTGTAATGCTCTCTGCAATGTATTGCTTCATGGCTGTTCTCTCAGTACCCCCGACATGATTATAAATCCTGCTTAGGATATTTTCACACCCCCCAATAATTCGATTAGCACAGCATATGATCTATGTGGGGAACTTCACAGACTGGGCTTTGGAGAAAACACCCCTCATGGCCAAAGTCACGAAATAAACAGGAATCTGCTCAATCTCCACATTAGCAAAGAACCATTGGAAGACATTTCTTAATACCCTGTTCGTCGCCCACCAGAAATAACTCCCCTGAATTCCAATCAAATACGGTGTGTTTTCTGAAGCCAGGCAAACTCCCAACACAACATCAGCGGGTAAGGCCCTCCATGATAAACAATATACATTTCCTTTCACCTTTACTTTATAGGACCCAACTAGCATCTCAAGTTCAGGGTGCAAAAACTAGATATTGCCTTGACCAACGGGTGGAATCAATAGTCCACAACCTGCAGGTAACAGAGAGAGACCTCCAAGGAAGGCCCAGAAACGCCTAGCGAATGAATCGTCCATGAAATTGGAGGCTGATCCAGAGCCACAAATGCACTCCCAGAATCCCAGCCTGGAAAAATACCAAAATTTTAACCTGGAATAGCAATAGTTTCTTTGACACAATAGGAATACTGCTCGGCCTAGATTGACCTACCCGGAGTCACCAGGCGCTGAAGTATTCCGGCCATGCATAGTTATTATGGGACACTTCCTCCCTGATGTGATGGCCCTTCCCTCCAAACAGTAGAAGCACAGACCCTGGAGCGACGGGAGGTACCTGCGGTCACTGGCAGCACCCGCAGAAGGAGGCCCCAACCTACATAGGTCTCCTCCGGGGTATAGTCCCGGCAAGCAAGTTCCGGGGGTGGGAGCAGAACACTGAAGCGGTAGATAAGTGGACTTGTCCCCGTGACTCTCTAAACCGTCTGTCAAGCCGCTACCGCCGAAGGCAAAATCGCCTCATCCATAGTGCCCGGGATATGGATAAAGCCACCAACAAGTCCATTAACATTATTCTGCTAATACCAGTCCTGAAACTGGCACCTGAGGGATGGGCGAGATCCACCCTGACGGAACACCCACGGCGGAATTCCGAAGCATAACCTCTACCGTCCGCTTTCCCTGCCTTAAGGATGGTGAGTTGAGCTCTCAGCCACCAGCTCCCTATCATGATCGTCGAAGAGGAGTCCCACGGAAAACAAAAAATCTGTCGACTGAGGATCAATTCGGGTGCCTCTGGGTTATGTGAGAATGCCCACTCCTGGGACGATCCTTGGAGTATGGACATGACAATTCCCACTCTCTGTTCCTCATTACCCATAAGTACGTGCCGGAGGGTCGAAAATACAAACGACACCCTTCCTTGAAAGACAGAAATGCCTTCCTGTAACCTGAAAAGCTAACAGGTAACTGGATGGGGGGTTTCTCAACAGGGAGTGGCAATGTCGGGGAACTCCCATCCTTGGGGGTACCCACGGAAGTCTCCTGTTGCTGCACCCTTAATGCCAGATCTTGGACCAACTGGGTAAGTCCCTGCATCTGCTCTCCCAGCATCGTCAGGGGTCCATGGTGCGTGGAGAGCAGTAATGATGGCCTGTGAAAATTCACGTCAGTGGAGATGCAGTGGCCCTGACAGTCACCACCAAGCCCACTGTCCCTGCCCTAATTGACGTGGCAGCCCTAAATGGCAGACCCCAACTGGATGACAGTCCTACTCTACTAACTTGCAGGGCCGTCAGGTGAAACGCGAAGTCAAACAGTCCGGTCGATAAACGGTACAGGTACGCCAAAGCCACACAAATCGAAAACCAGAGAATAACGTAAGGCCCAACCCAAGGTCAAAAAACCAGGAGTAACGCAGTACAGAAATCAGAGGGACGAGAACGAGGTTAGGAACAAGTCGAGGTCAGGTCAGAGCCTAACACAGCAAAACGGGAAACCAGCAGAAACACAAAGGGTACCCTTTCACAGGCCAAAGATTATGCCAAACTGAGACCAGATTTTTAAAATGACCAGTCCGATCACACCGCCCCAGCACTGATGGGTGGCGGCCTCCATGCCCTCTATTGGTCTGAGCGACATGCCCCTCTGGGCTGATTTTGAAAATGCACGAGCAGTCACTCTTATCAGCCAGGCTTCTCCCTGGGTGTTTCACACAACTGGAGGGATTAACCCATGTAGCACCTTGCTCCTGCACGGCAACAACGTGTGCCGTGACAGGTATGCTGAGTAAAGCTAGCATGCCTTTTATACCGCACGGTAACCACTCTAAAAAATAAAAGTAAAAAACACTACCAGGATTGCTGTATTTTGTTCAAAATGCCTCACCAAAACCTTAATAAAAATTGTTCAAAACATCATATGTAGAGATGGGTGAATTTCTCAAAAATCGATTCGGTCCACTACCATCAGCCAGAAAAAAATTTTCCGACAAAATTATTCGTTCCCGAATTTCTCGCAACGAATCGCTTAAAAAGCAGCTAACTTCCGCAAGGCTTCACAGAGCCTGCGTGTGCTTTAGAACGTTGTGACATCTTAAATATGCAGAGGAAGCTTGGTTTGTTCTTCAAACCAATGTTGTGTTTTAGTATGAACACACCAGATGACTGCCGCCGCTCTTAGAATCCCGCTTTCACTATAAAAATTCCCTGGCACTTAAGAGGGCAAAACTACCAAATAAAAACTCAAGCGGGAAATGTAGCCTGATAAATGCATGCCAGCCGAAAGCTGGAAAAAACCAAGCTGATAGCCTCAGTTGGCCAACATTAGTGACAGAGTGTGGAGGTGGACAGGCGGCAGCCTCAAGCAGCATGAGTCAGGCAGTGGCACAATGACATTCTGGAGATGGCAAAACACAGGAAGCCACAGAGTGGCACAATGACTGAGAAGCGAGGTCACTGGCGGCAGCAGTATGAGGTCGGCAGCGCACAATGACAATCTGGAGGTGGCAAGAACAGAGGAAGCCCGACAGAATGGCACAATCACACCGTGGGAGGTCACGGCTGCACAGATATGAGATCAGGAGTGGTCAATAGACAATCTTGAGGCGGCAAAACAGTATTAGGCCACAGAGTGGCACATCACACAGTGTGGAGTCACGGCGGCCAGCAGTATGAGATCAGGCATTGCACAAAATGACATCTGTAGGCGGCAAAACAGTATTAGGCCACAGAGTGGCAACATTCACACAGTGTGGAGGTTCCCGGCGGAGCAGTATGATGTCCAGGCAGTGTGTCACAATGACAGTTCTGGAGCGGCAAAACAGTATTAGCCACAGAGTGGTGCACAATGATACAGTGTGAGGACACGCACGCAAGCAGCATGAGAATCAGTGCAGTGGCACAATGGACATTCTGAGGTGGCAAAACAGTATTTAGGCCACAGAGAGGCACAATGTACAGGTGTGGGAGGTCACGACAGCAACAGCAAGAGATCAGCATGGCACAATGACATTCTGGAGGCGGCAAAACAGTATTATGCCCACAGAGTGGCACAATGATAACAGTGTGTAGGTCACGACAGCAGCAGCATGAGATCAGGCAGTGCACAAGACATTCAGGAGGTGGCAAAACAGTATTAGCACAAGTGCACAATGATACAGTTGGAGGTCACGACAGCAACAGCATGAGATCAGAGCAGTGGCACAATGACAAATCTGGGGCGCAAAACAGATTAGGCCACAGCGTGGAACATTCACACAGTGTGGAGGTCACGGGCGGCAGCAGTATGATATCAGGGCAGTGTGCACAATGACAATCTGGAGGCGGCAAAACAGTATTAGGCCACAGAGTGTGCACAATCACACAGTGTGGAGGTCACGCGGCAGCAGTATGAGATCAGGCAGTGGCACAATGACATTCTGGAGGCGGCAAAACAGTATTAGGCCACAGAGGGGCACAATCACACAGTGTGGAGTCACGCAGCAGCAATGAATCAGCAGTGCACAATAAACTTTCTGGAGGGCAAAACATATTAAGCCACAAAAGTGGCACAATAACAGTGGGAGGTCACGACAGCAGCAGCATGAGATCAGGCAGGGCACAATACATTCTGGAGGAAACGGAGAAGCCACAGATGCAAAATGATAGGGGCCTCCAGCAGCAGTGGCACCAATGACACAGTGTGTGGAGGAACGCAGACACAGCAAGAAATGAGGTCAGAGATGGACCAATAAAATCTGGAGTGCAAAAACGGGAGGAAGCCACAGAGTGGCACAAATGACTAAAGGCGGAGGTCAGGGCGGCAGCAGCTTTAGTCAGGCAGTGGCACAATGAACAGTGTGGAGGAAAAGGCAGCAGCCACAGCACACATGGGGTCAGACAGGGGCACAATGACACAGTGTGGATGTCACGGCAACAGCAACAGCACAGCAGCATGAGGTCATAGAGTGGCACAATGACAGAGTGTTGAGTGGTGGCAATACCATCCCTGGTAAAGATAGGTGGTAGCAGATTGGAGAAACTGTCAGCAGATGTGGGGCATCAGGCGGGGGGGGCGGCATCAGAATAGTGGGCTGAGGCAGGTAGTTTGAACCCAGACGACCCTAAGGCAATGGTGTGGGGAAAAATCCTGGCCGATCCACGCCTGATTCATCTTGAAAAAGGTCAGCTGTTCCAACATTTCCCGGGACAAGCGGGTTCTCCTTGGGGTAACGATGGCCCCCGCCGCACTGAACACCCCTCTGATGCCACACTACTGGCCGGGCAGGACAGCTTCTCCACTGCAAACTCGGCAAGATTTCGGCCCCACAATTCCATTTGGCTGCCCAGTAGTCCAGGATCTTCTAACTGAGGTGGCAGAGTGCTGTCCAAGTAAAGGCCCCAACCTGTTGGTTCAGGGACTGCTCCAGGTCCTGCTGCTGTCGCTGGCGACTGCCCTCCTCACTAGGCGGTGAAGGAAGCTGCTCATCATGACTCCAGACTTAGGTTTACACTGATGGAGCTTTGGTACTGCTCCTACCCCCCCCACCTTCCCCCAGCAGCCGCGGGAGTAGTACGTGAGCGCTGAGAACCCCCCGGTCAACCTGTCAGAGGAGGGGCGATGCCGCACATAGGCAGCGCCAACTGATTACGGAGGATTTCCCAATAGTATTTGATTTGTCTTCCTCTCAAAGCTGGGAAAAAAGGGTCCCATTTGGCGGTACGAGGGTCCAATAGGTGGAGAGCCAGAAGTCATCCCTCTGCCGATGCTGAAATATTCGGCTGTCACTAGCCAGGGAAATAAGCATGCTGCGGCCACTGCACAAGTGGGCTCCGAGGGCTCCCTGCCTCCACTTCCACTGTATACTGCCATGGTGCTGGGGGGCATCTGCCTCATCTTCCTCATCTCCATCCACCTCCTCCAGCTGCTCCTGCTCCTCCTCTCTTGTCACCTGGGTAAGAAAATCCACTCATTTCCCCAGACAATGCTTCTGCTCCAAAGTCCTCCTCCTCCTCCTCCATTTCAGTCCCCACCGGACTCATGTGGCCACGAATGTAGTCCCCCCACGTCTCCAGTCCCCTGCCCAGACAGATTTTTCAGCATCTGTCCAGGACATGAAGCAGTGAATGACGTTATTCACTCCTAGTCCTGGGGACTGACAAATAACTCCCTCCTCGAATGGCTCAACAAACGGCAGGTGTCACGCATGAGCTGCCACTGCCTGACATCAAAGTTACAAAGGGAGTACTTCTGTCGCCCGGATCACAAAAAATGTTAATGGCCTTTCCTGTTCATACAGTCGGTCCAACATGTGCAGCTGGAACCGGGGGGAAAATCGCATATCAGGGTTTTTTGGGGGGCCTTCTGCCCTGCAAATTCAGGAGGTGTTCCCGGTTTTTACGAATGGGTAAAGGAGCACATTTCCCGGGATTTTCAGAATGTTCTGAAATCGGGGAAGACTTTTAGGAACCTTTTCAAACCCGATTGAAAAACTCGCCATGCAGGCGCATGGACCTTTCCCCTCGTGCAGGGGGACACCAGTTTCCCCATTTCCGTCCCATGTTTCCGATTTGAGTTGGCGCGGGGGAAAAAGCCCAACACGATTTTTTTGCTGCAGAGCGGAAACTTTTTCCCCCCCTTGTGGGGGGGGGGGGGGGGGGGGGGGGGGGGGGGGGGGGGGGTGGTTTACACCGCTGTCCCTCCATGTGGTATGATGGGGCAGTAAATGTGGAGCTGAGATGTGGTGGGGTGGAAAGGAGGGGCGGACTTGGCGAGGGGCAATTTGACAAGGGAGGAGAAAGCGCTCCCCCTGTCCAATTGTTGGTGTGCCTGGGCTGGAAGCAAATTTTACCCAGTGGGGGAAAAAGGCTGTACTGGCCCCACCCTAGTTACAGCTCCAGGTCCGCGCTGCCGGGACCTTAACAAAAAGATAAGCCCAAGGGACGCCACCCCTTTTGTTTTACATATTTATAATTATGTACTGCCCTTTTTGGGAAAAAAAATAGGGTTGGAACTCCCCCATCCGGTCGGGACAACCATTATTTTCTACCGGGGCCCAAATCCACCTTTTGGAAGGGAGGGACTGAGTTAAACAAAAATTGGACAGGGGCACGGTTACTGTGCACCTTTTGGATGTTGGAGCATACTTTGTCTTTTCAATCGCCTGCTGAAATTGGCGCCATGAGTAGCGAGAGCAGAGCATCTGGACCGGGGAGATTCAAAGAAAACAGCCCTTCTGCAAGGTTGGGGACCCCTTTACGGGTGCAAGGCAGCTTTCCACGGCGCCCTCTGCTGTTGCTGCGGGGGAGGAAAGGGCCACCAACTGACCACGTTTTTTCCACCACCGGGGTGGTGACGCTGCATGTGTTACGCAGGGCGTGTGCCCAAGTTGCTCCCGGCCCACGCTTCACTTTCTGCCCACAGATTCTACAATACCCAATTCGGCTCCACCCGGTGTCTTAGCAAAGAACTGCCACACCAGGATATCGGTTTACCCCAACCCCCCGACTGAGGACTACGCCCCCCGTGCCTCGCTGAGCCCCCGTGCGCTACTTTCTTGGACCCCT
>JAODAL010059564.1:0-21408 GCA_025379985.1 Phyllomedusa bahiana
GGTTTATCACAAACCGCAGGGGGGCAGTGTTTTCACAGAAACCAGCAGGGGGCAGTGTTATATACAGAACAAGAAGGGGCCGTGTTACAGAACCCAGGGGGGCAGTGTTTTTCTTAAGAACCAGCAGGAGGCAGTGTTATTTACAGAACCAGCAGGGGCATGTTATCTACAGAACCAGCGGGGAGTTTATCTACAAACCGCAGAGGGAGTGTTTTCTACAGAACCAGAGGGGAAGGGGTTTTTACAGAACCAGGGGGGAGTGTTATTACAGAACCAGGAAGGGAAGTGGGTTTCCTACAGAAAACCCCGGAGGCAGTGTTTCTAAGAACAAACAAAACAGTTTTCTAAGAACCACAGGAAAGTGTTATTACAGAACCACAGGGGCAGTGGGGTTTTTCAGAACCAGAGGAGCAGTGTTTTACAGAACCCAGGAGGATGTTATCCAGAACCAGCAGGGGGCAGTGTTATCTACAGAACCAGCAGGTGGAAGTGTTATCTACAGAACAAGCAGGGGCAGTGTTATCACAGAACCCCAGGGGAAATGTTTATCAAGAACCGAGGAGGGGTGTTTCTACAGAACCGCAGGAGGCAGTGTTTTTTCTAAGAAACAGCAGGGGCAGTGTTTTTACAGAACACAGGGGCATGTTATCTCGAACCAGCAGGGGCATGTTATTTTACAGAACCAAGGGGGCAGTGTTTTCTACAGAACCAGCGAGGGTATTTACAGAAACCCCGCAGGGGAGGTTATCTACAGAAACCAGCAGGAGCGGTTATTTCAGGGCCAGAGGAGGAAAAAATGTTATCTAAAACCAGCAGGGGCAGTGTTACTACAGAACCCAGGAGGGGATGTTTTTTTAAGCCAGCAGGGCAGTGTTATTACGAAAACCCGCAGGGGGCAGTGTTTTTAAAACCAGCGGGGGGAGTGTTACACAGAACCAGCAGGGGGGCGGTTTTTCTACAAACCAGCAGGGGCGTTTATCTCAGAAAAAAAGGGCAGTTTATCTACAAACCCGGAGCATGTTATTTCAAACCCAAGGAGGGGTGTTATCTAAGAACCAAGGGCTGTTATACAAAACCAGAGAGGAGTGTTATCAAGAACAGCAGGACAGTGTTACTACAAACAAGCAGGAGGGCAGTGTTATCTAAAACCACAGGGGGAGTGTTATCTAAGAACAGCAGGGGCATGTTATCTACAGAAACCCCGGAGAAAATTTACTACAGAACCGCAGGGAGCAGTGATTACAGAACCACAGGAGCGTGTTTTTAGAACCCGCAGGGGGCAGTGTTATTACAGAACCCCGGGGGGAGTGTACTACAGAACCCGCAGGAATTTTTATTACAGAACCAGCAAGAGGGTTTCTAAGAACCCAGGGCAGGATTTTACCAAACAGTGTTATTAAGAACCAGAGGGCATTTTATCACAGAACAAGCAGGAGCAGTGTTACACAGAACAGCAGAGCATGTTTTCTACAGAAAACCCGCAGGGGGCATGTTACTACAAAAAGGGACAGTTTATCTACAAAACCCCAGGGGGCATGTTATCTACAGAACCAGCAGGGGCATGTTATCTACAGAACCACAAGGAGGCAGTGTTATCTACAGAACAGCAGAGGCATGTTATTAAAACCCGCGGGGCAGTGTTATCCCAAAAAACCACAGGGGGCATGTTATTAAAAACCCAGGAGGCAGTGTTATTACAGAACCACAGGGGCATGTGGAGCAGTGTTACTACAACCACGGGAAATGTTATCTACAGACAGCGGGGCAGTTTTATCTAAGAAAAAAGCGGGGGGAAAGTGGTTATCTAAAAACCCGGGCGGAAAAAGTGTTACTAAGCCCCGCAGAGCAGGTTATCTAAAAACCCGCAGGGGCAGTGTTATCTACAAACCACAGGAGTCATGTTATCACAGAACAGAAGGAGACAGGTTATTTCTGAACCAGCAGGAGAAAGTGTTATCTACAGAACCAGCAGGAGGCAGTGTTATCTACAGAACCAGCAGGAGCAGTGTTATCTACAGAACCAGCAGGAGCAGTGTTATCTACAGAACCAGCAGGAGGCAGTGTTATCTACAGAACCAGCAGGAGCAGTGTTATCTACAGAACCAGCAGGAGGCAGTTTTTTATCTAAGAACCAGCAGGGGCGTGTTTCTAGAACCAGCAGGGCGGTTACTACGAACCGGGCAGTGTTTTCTACAAACCCCCCGGGGGCGTGTTATTACAAAAACCAGCAGGGGCAGTTTTTAACACGAACCCGGGGGGCAGTTTTATCTACAAAACCCACGGGGCTGTTTTCACAAAAACCGAGGAGGCAGTGTTATCAACAGAACCCACAGGGCGTGAATACTAAACCACGGGGGGGGCGGGGGTTATCTCAGAACCGCAGGACAGTGTTATTACAGACCAGCAGGGGGGTCTTATCTACAACCAGGGGGGGCAGGGGTTATCAAAGAACCAGCAGGGGCAGTGTTATCTACAGACCAGCGGGGGGCATGTTATCTACGAAACCACAGGGGTGTGTTATCTACAGAACCAGCAGGAGGCAGTGTTATCTACAGAACCAGCAGGGGGCAGTGTTATCTACAGAACCAGCAGGAGGCAGTGTTATCTACAGAACCAGCAGGAGGCAGTGTTATCTACAGAACCAGCAGGAGGCAGTGTTATCTACAGTTACAGAGGCTGCAGGTTTAGTGTTACTTACACATACTCAAAAGTAGCAGGAGGCAGTGGAGTATACTGATTGAGTAAAGGAAGCAGAGAGTGTTATATACAAAGGTTGTCACTGCAAGAAGCCTGTGTAACACAATTTGTGAATAGACATGAATTAGGAGAAAGAAGTTGAGCATGCTACAGTGATGCTACAGCGACCAAAATAATTGGGAGCAGAGGAGCATGCTATGTACAGAGACAGATACAATAGGAAGCAATGGAGCATGTCACAGTCGGTGTGTAACCTCCACTGCAGGGAGGAGCAAGTCACGGGTTGAGGGGAAATAGCTGATATAATACAGCAGATGCAGGTGTGAGGACCAGGAGGGGCTGCAGACTGTGCCCTGTCCCGGGCAGTGTGTAACCTTTTCCAAAAACGGACAAGACATGGCTGGGACCTGCACATGAGAACGGCAGCTTTTTTTGCAATATCAAAAGCCCACTGATAAGTGAGTTTAAAAAATTATTGCCCCCTGGAGATCGATTTTACTCAATTCTTTGGTGTCAGCCAGTTGGTAAAATCAATTTTCCATGTTTTAGATCAATGAAGGGTCTCATCCTGGGGTGACTGCTCTCCCGGGTTTACTGTAGGGGGGAAAAAAGGGTTTGGGGAATCTTTTCAAGGGGTGATTTTTGGGGGTGGGAAAATTTTGTTGATTGGGATTTCCCCCGGTCTAATTTACAAGGGTCAGCGACCATCAAAGTGGGTAATGTGCAATAACAAGGAACATCTGGAGGGGGGCAGATACTTTCTCAGGTCTTATTATCTACAAAGCATACAGGGAGGATCGGTTCTTCTTTACACAACTAATGTTGGCCCCAAGGTTTATTCACATGGAACAGTTCTGTTGTGTGAATTGCGCCCTATAGAATACCAAGAATTTAGGATGTCATCAATGTAGTGGCCGCAGGTTTCTTTGGGCGACAGACTTTACAATTCTTTTTCCTCCATATTACCACTTATTAATCATATATCACTTGTTTAGTGTAGCAGGACCTTTTCTGCTTTCTGTCTGGGTGTCCATCTCTGGCTCAATTTTTAGAAGCTAGATGAGTGGTGCAAAGCCATTGAGAGGTTATGTGTGTATATATGTATCTGTCTACAATGAGCAATGTGCGGTATAACCCCCAAGCTGTCCAGGAACACCAACAGCACCCCTTTGTGGAGAGGATGGAGCTTGACATCCCCTCCTTTTTAGAGTCCAGATCACAGAATTATTCTGCCAAAATCAGGACTGTTTATAATTGTGACCTTGTTGGTTCACGTCCAGTCCATGGAAGCTGCAGATCAAAACTTAAAGGACTCATAGGGATGGTAAATCCAGTAGAAGTATTTAGTCACAGCCCACTTGTCACCTAGTATATGTGTGTATGCTTATCTTTGTATATGAGTATCAGCATGGGATTTTTTATGTGTGTATGTATGTGTATCTCAGTAAATGTTTATGTATGTGTATCTCACTGTATTTATGTGTATTTTAGTGTATGTGTATATATGTATCTCAGTGTATGTGTATGTATGTGTATCTCAGTATATGTGTATGTATGTGTATCTCAGTGTATGTGTATCTCAGTATATGTGTATGTATGTGTATCTCAGTGTATGTGTATCTCAGTATATGTGTATGTATGTGTATCTCAGTATATGTGTATGTATGTGTATCTCAGTATATGTGTATCTCAGTATATGTGTATGTATGTGTATCTCAGTATATGTGTATCTCAGTATATGTGTATGTATGTGTATCTCAGTATATGTGTATCTCAGTATATGTGTATGTATGTGTATCTCAATATATGTGTGTATGTGTATCTCAGTGTATGTATGTATTGTATGTATGTGATGTATCTCTCAGTATGTGTGTATGTGTATCTCAGTATATGTGTATGTATGTATGTGATGTATATATAAGTATGTTTTTATTTGTATATCATTATATGGGGATGTATGTGTATCTCAGTATATGTGTGTGTATGTGTATCTCAGTATATGTGTATGTATGTGTATCTCAGTATTTGTGTATGTATTGTAAACGCCTCACTTGCGTTTGGACGCCATCTTGGGCCGTCCTGGGGTCCTGGATCGCCGCTTGGTTCAACGGATGGCACTCCAACATAAGGCACTCTGACAACGACTTCTTCTTCAAGCTGGCCTCAGCCTGTTTTATTCCAGCACAGGTATATAGCACAGCATTCCAGAACAACAGAATAAACAAAAACCCTCAGGCCGTCAGGCCACTGACTAAACATAAAGTAGAGACCCTCTCTACTAGTGGTCAGGGCCTATTGCCGAGCACCACAGCCACAGTGCGATATCCTGGACAGGCTTCCCTCAGCCTCTTGGGGCCAGAGCCTCGCTTCAGCTCCACTGCTGCTCCAGGTTCTGGCAGCAACCACGCCCCCCGATCACTTGAAGAGACAGGCTTTTTATAGCCATCCCGGGTCTGGCCCAAACTCCAACATGGACCCTGGAGACCTGGGACGCGGGAACAGCCACCCACCCATCTGCAGCTGTTCCGGGGAAGCCAACCCATAATGGCTGGATACCAGCCATGCTACATACAGCTGTCAGCAACCTAGTGTTGCTGACAGATAGCAATCGGCTCCCCCCACCAAGCCCAGGCTCTTGGTGGCACGTCTCTACTAGGACGACTCCCCCTAGTGGCAGAACCAGGCAACTACTCTTAGCCACTCTGCTACAGTATGTGTATCTCAGTGTATATATGTGTATCTCAGTGTATGTGTATCTCAGTGTATGTGTATCTCAGTGTATGTGTATCTCAGTATATGGGGATGTATGTGTATCTCAGTATGTGTGTGTATCTCAGTGTATGTGTATGTATGTGTATCTCAGTATATGTGTATGTATGTGTGTATCTCAGTATATGTGTATGTATGTGTATCTCAGTATATGTGTATCTCAGTATATGTGTATCTCAGTATATGTGTGTGTATGTGTATCTCAGTATATGTGTATGTATGTGTATCTCAGTATATGTGTATGTATGTGTATCTCAGTGTATATATGTGTATGTGTATCTCAGTATATGTGTATGTATGTGTATCTCAGTGTATGTGTATCTCAGTGTATGTGTATCTCAGTGTACGTGTATCTCAGTGTATGTGTATGTATGTGTATCTCAGTATATGTGTATGTATGTGTGTATCTCAGTATATGTGTATGTATGTGTATCTCAGTATATGTGTATGTATGTATGTGTATCTCAGTATATGTGTATGTATGTGTATCTCAGTGTATATATGTGTATGTGTATCTCAGTATATGTGTATGTATGTGTATCTCAGTGTATGTGTATCTCAGTGTATGTGTATCTCAGTGTATGTGTATCTCAGTATATGTGTATCTCAGTGTAAGTGTATGTATGTGTATCTCAGTATATGTGTATGTATGTGTGTATCTCAGTATATGTGTGTATGTATATCTCAGTATATGTGTATCTCAGTGTATGTATGTATATCTCAGTATATGTGTATCTCAGTATATGTGTATGTATGTGTATCTCAGTGTATGTATGTGTATCTCAGTATATGTGTATGTATGTGTATCTCAGTGTATGTATGTGTATCTCAGTATATGTGTATGTATGTGTATCTCAGTATGTGTGTATGTATGTGTATCTCAGTATGTGTGTGTATGTATGTGTATCTCAGTATATGGGGATGTATGTGTATCTCAGTATGTGTGTGTATCTCAGTATATGTGTATGTATGTGTATCTCAGTATATGTGTATCTCAGTATATGTGTATGTATGTGTGTATCTCAGTATATGTGTATCTCAGTGTATGTGTGTGTATCTCAGTATATGTGTATCTCAGTGTATGTGTGTGTATCTCAGTATATGTGTATCTCAGTGTATGTGTGTGTATCTCAGTGTATGTGTATGTATGTGTATCTCAGTATATGTGTGTGTGTATGTCAGTATATGTGTATCTCAGTGTATGTGTATGTATGTGTATCTCAGTATATGTGTATGTATGTGTATCTCAGTGTATGTGTATCTCCGTGTACGTGTATCTCAGTGTATGTGTATGTATGTGTATCTCAGTATTTGTGTATGTATGTGTGTATTTCAGTATATGTGTATGTATGTGTATCTCAGTATATGTGTATGTGTATCTCAGTGTATATATGTGTATGTGTATCTCAGTATATGTGTATGTATGTGTATCTCAGTGTATGTGTGTATCTCAGTATGTGTGTATGTATGTGTATCTCAGTATGTGTGTGTATCTCAGTATATGTGTATGTGTATCTCAGTATGTGTGTATGTATGTGTATCTCAGTATGTGTGTGTATGTATGTGTATCTCAGTATATGGGGATGTATGTGTATCTCAGTATGTATGTGTATGTATGTGTATCTCAGTATATATGTATCTCAGTATATGTGTATGTGTGTATCTCAGTATATGTGTATCTCAGTGTATGTGTGTGTATCTCAGTGTATGTGTATGTATGTGTATCTCAGTATATGTGTGTATGTGTATGTCAGTATATGTGTGTATGTGTATGTCAGTATATGTGTATCTCAGTATATGTGTGCATGTGTATCTCTGTATATGTGTATGTATGTGTATCTCTGTATATGTGTATGTATGTGTATCTCTGTATATGTGTATGTATGTGTATCTCTGTATATGTATGTGTATCTCTGTATATGTGTATGTATGTGTATCTCAGTATATTTGTTTATGTGTATCTCAGTGTATGTATGTGTATCTCAGTATATGTGTGTATGTGTATCTCAGTACATGTGTATCTCAGTACATGTGTATCTCAGAATATGTGTATCTCAGAGTATGTATGTCTCAGTGTATGTATGTGTATCTCAGTATATGTGTGTATGTGTATCTCTTTATATGTGTATGTATGTGTATCTCAGTATGTGGGGTATGTATGTGTATCTCAGTATATGTGTGTATGTATACCTCAGTGTATGTATGTGTATCTCAGTGTATTCATATCTATCTCACTATGTGTGTGTATCTCAGTGTATGTGTAGGAATGTGTATATCAGTATATGTGTGTATGTGTATCTCAGTATATGAGTATCTCAGTGTATGTGTATATCAGTATATGTGTATGTATGTGTATCTCAGTATATGTGTATCTCAGTGTATGTGTATGTATGTGTATATCAGTATATGTGTAGGTATGTGTATCTCAGTATATGTGTATCTCAGTGTTTGTGTATCTCTCAGTATATGTGTATGTATGTGTATCTTAGTATATGTGTATCTCAGTATGTGGTCATGATGTGGTGGTATTATTCAGTCACTATGTGGTGGTGATATGTGAACATGATGTGGTGTTATTATTCAGCCACTATTTGGTTGTGATATGAGGTCATGGTGTTGTGGTATTATTCATTCACTATGTGGTTGTGATATGTGGTCATGGTGTTGTGGTATTATTCATTATGTGGTGACGATATGTGATCATAGTGTGGTGGTATTATTCAGTCACTGGGGGTGATATGTGTTCATGGTGTTGTGGTATTATTCAGTCACTATGTGGTGGTGAAATGTGGTCATGATGTTGTGGTATTATTTAGTCACTATATTGTGGTGGTATGTGGTCATGATGTGGTGGTATTATTCAGTCACTATGTGGTGGTGATATGTGTTCATTATGTGGTGGTGGTGATATGAGGTCATGGTGTTGTGGTATTATTCAGTCACTATGTGGTGGTGATATGTGGTCATGATGTGGTGGTATTATTCAGTCACTATGTGGTGGTGATATGTGAACATGATGTGGTGGTATTATTCAGCCACTATTTGGTGGTGATATGAGGTCATGGTGTTGTGGTATTATTCAGTCACTATGTGGTTGTGATATGTGGTCATGGTGTTGTGGTATTATTCATTATGTGGTGACGATATGTGATCATAGTGTGGTGGTATTATTCAGTCACTGGGGGTGATATGAGGTCATGGTGTTGTGGTATTATTCAGTCACTATGTGGTGGTGATATGTGGTCATTGTGTGGTGGTGGTGATATGTGGTCATGATGTTGTGGTATTATTCAGTCACTATGTGGTGGTGAAATGAGGTCATGGTGTGCTGGGGATATGTGGTCTTGATGTTGTGGTATTATTCAGTCACTATGTGGTGGTATTATGTGATCATGGTGTTGAGGTATTATTCAGTCACTATGTGGTGGTGATATGAGGTCATGGTGTTGTGGTATTATTCAGTCACTATGTGGTGATGATATGTGGTCATGATGTGGTGGTATTATTCAGTAACTATGTGGTGGTGATATGTGGTTATGATGTGGTGGTATTATTCAGTCACTATGTGGTGGTGATATGTGAACATGATGTGGTGGTATTATTCAGCCACTATTTGGTGGTGATATGAGGTCATGTTGTTGTGGTATTATTCAGTCACTATGTGGTTGTGATATGTGGTCATGGTGTTGTGGTATTATTCATTATGTGGTGACGATATGTGATCATAGTGTGGTGGTATTATTCAGTCACTGGGGTGATATGAGGTCATGGTGTTGTGGTATTATTCAGTCACTATGTGGTGGTGATATGTGGTCATTGTGTGGTGGTGGTGATATGTGGTCATGATGTTGTGGTATTATTCAGTCACTATGTGGTGGTGAAATGAGGTCATGGTGTGCTGGGGATATGTGGTCTTGATGTGGTGGTATTATGTGATCATGGTGTGGAGGTATTATTCAGTCACTATGTGGTGGTGATGTGTGGTCATGTTGTGGTGGTATTATTCATTCAGTATGTGGTGGTGATATGAGGTCATGGTGTGGTGGCATTATTCAGTCACTATGTGGTGGTGATATGTGGTCATGATTTTGTGGCATTATTCAGTCACTATGTGGTGGTGAAATGAGGTCATGGTGTGGTGGTGAAATGTGGTCATGATGTTGTGGTATTATTCATTCACTTTGTGGTAGTGATATGTGGTCTTGATGTGGAGGTATTATTCAGTCACTATGTGGTGATGATATGTGTTCATGGTGTGGAGGTATGATTCAGTCACTATGTGGTGGGGATATAGGGTCATTATGTTGTGGTATTCAGTCACTATGTGGTTGTGATATGTGGTCATGGTGTTCTGGTATTATTCATTCATTATGTGGTCGTGATATGTGATCATAGTGGGGTGGTATTATTCAGTCAATGGGGGTGATATGAGGTCATGGTGTTGTGGTATTATTCAGTCACTATGTGGTGGTGATATGTGGTCATTGTGTGGTGGTGGTGATATGTGGTCATGATGTTGTGGTATTATTCAGTCACTATGTGGTGGAGAAATTAGGTCATGGTGTGCTGGGGATATGTGGTCATGATGTTGTGGTATTATTCAGTCACTATGTGGTGGTATTATGTGGTCATGGTGTGGAGGTATTATTCAGTCACTATGTGGTGGTCATGGTGTGGTGGTATTATTCAGTCACTATGTGGTGGTGATATGTGGTCATGTAGTGGTGGTATTATTCATTCAGTATGTGGTGGTGATATGAGGTCATGGTGTTGTGGCATAATTCAGTCACTATGTGGTGGTGAAATGAGGTCATGGTGTGGTGGTGAAATGTGGTCATGATGTTGTGGTATTATTCATTCACTATGTGGTAGTAATATGTGGTCTTGGTGTGGAGGTATTATTCAGTCACTATGTGGTGATGATATGTGTTCAAGGTGTGGAGGTATGATTCAGTCACTATGTGGTTGTGATATGTGGTCATGGTGTTCTGGTATTATTCATTCATTATGTAGGGGGGGGGGGGGGGGTGGGGGGGGGGGGGGGGGGGGGGGGGGGAGGTGGTCGTTGGATATGTGATTCATAGTGGGTGGTATTATTTCAGTCACTGGGGTGATATGAAGGTCATGGTGTTGTGGTCATAATCATCACTATGTGGTGGTGGATATGAGGTTCAAGGTGTTTGGGGGTTTTAATTGTTGTTTTATTATCCAGCATCAGTAATGTGGTGGTAAATGTGGTCAATGTTTTGTGGTTGTGATTATGAGGTCATGGTGTTTTGGATTATTTCAGTCACCTATGTGGTGGTGTATATGTGTCCATGGTGTTGTGGTATTCAATCTAATCCGTCACTATGTGTGTGTAATTCTCAGTGATTTGTAGGAATTTGTAGATCTGTATAGTGTGTATGTGTATCTCAGTATATGGAGTACCTCAGTTTATAGTGGTATATCAGTATATTGTGGTATGTATGTGTATCTCATATATTGTGTATCTCGTGTATGTGTATGTATGTTGTATACATTATATGTGTATGTATGTGTAATCTCAGTATATGTGTATCACATTGTTTGGTATCTCTCATTAATATGTGATGTATGTGTATCTTAGTATATGTGTATCTCATTATGTTGTCCAAGATGTGGTGTTATTATTCATTCCTATGTGGTGGTGAATATGTCTGAACATATGGATGTTATTATTCAGCCCCACTATATTGTAGGTGATATGAGGTCATCGGTGTAGTGTAATTAATCAGTCACTATGTGGTTTGATAATGTGGTCATGGTGTTGTGGTATTCATTCATTATGTGGTGACGATATGTGATCAAATTGTGTGGTATCATTCAGTCACTGGTGTGATATTGTCATAGGTGTTGTGGTATTATTCAGTCACTATGTGGTGGTGATATGTGGTCATGATGTGGTGGTATTATTCAGTCACTATGTGGTGGTGATATGTGTTCATTGTGTGGTGGTGGTGGTGATATGAGGTCATGGTGTTGTGGTATTATTCAGTCACTATGTGGTGGTGATATGTGGTCATGATGTGGTGGTATTATTCAGTCACTATGTGGTGGTGATATGTGAACATGATGTGGTGGTATTATTCAGCCACTATGTGGTGGTGATATGAGGTCATGGTGTTGTGGTATTATTCAGTCACTATGTGAGGCGATGATGTGGTCAATGGTGTGAGGAATTATTATTTCACGTATTGGTGAGGATTACGAGGTAATGGCTCTTGGTTAAAAGGAGGTATAGTGTGGTTGTATTATTCAGTTACTATGTGGTGTTATGTGGTCATAGTGTGGTGGTGTTATTCAGTCACTATGTGGTGGGGATATAAGGTCATGGTGTGGTGGTAAAATGAGGTCATGTTGTGGTATTATTCAGTCACTATGTGGTGGTGATATGTGGTCTTGATGTGGTGAGTATATATAGTCACTATGTGGGTGGTGATATGTGAACATGATGTGATGGTATTATTCAGCCACTATGTGGTGGTGATATGAGGTCATGGTGTTGTGGTATTATTCAGTCACTATGTGAGGGCGATATGTGGTCATGGTGGGGAGGTATTATTTAGTCACTATGTGATGAGGATATAAGGTAATGGTGCTGTGGTGATATGAGGTCATAGTGTGGTTGTATTATTCAGTTACTATGTGGTGATATGTGGTCATAGTGTTGTGGTGTTATTCAGTCACTATGTGGTGGGGATAAAAGGTCATGATGTGGTGGTAAAATGAGGTCATGGTGTTGTGGTATTATTCAGTCACTATGTGGTGATATGTGGTCATGGTGTTGTGGTATTATTCAGTCACTATGTGGTGGTGATATGAGTTCATGGTGATATGTGGTCATGGTGTTGTGGTATTATTCAGTCACTATGTGGTGGTGATATGAGTTCATGGTGTGGTGGTGATATTAGTTCATGGTGTTGTGGTATTATTCAGTCACTGTGTGATGGTGATATGAGGTCATGATGTTTTGGTATTTTTCAGTAACTATGTGGTCATGATGTTGTGGTAATATTTAGTCACTATATAGTGGTGGCATGTGGTCATGGTGTTGTGGTATTAGTCATTCACTATGTGGTGGTGATCTGTGCTCATGGTATTGTGGTATTATTCAGTCACTATGTATTGGTGATATCTGGTCATGGTGTTGTAGTGTTATTCAGTCACTATGTGGTGGTGATATGTGTTCATTGTGTGGTGGTGGTGGTGATATGAGGTTATGGTGTTATGGTATTATTCAGTCACTATGTGGTGGTGATATGAGGTCATGGTGTGGTGGTCATATGTGGTCATGATGTAGTGGTATTATTCAGTCACTATTTGGTGGTGACATGAGGTCATGGTGTTGTGGTATTATTCAGTCACAATGTGGTGGTGATATGTGTTCATTGTGTGGTGGTGGTGATATGAGGTCATGGTATTGTGGTATTATTCAGTCACTATGTGGTGGTGATATGTGGTTATGATGTTGCGGTTTTATTCAGTCAGTATGTGAGGGCGATATGTGGTCATGGTGGGGAGGTATTATTTAGTCACTATGTGGTGGGATTATGAGGACATGGTGTGTTGGTATTAATCAGTCACTATGTGGTGGTGATATGTGGTCATGGTGTTGTGATGATATGTCATGGTGTGGTGGTATTATTCAGTCACTATGTGGTTATGTGTGATCATTGTGTGGTGGTATTATTCAGTCACTATGTGGTTAATGTGATCAATTGTGGGTGCTATTATTCATCACTATTGGTTGGTGGATCTTGATAGGATGTTCTGTAATTAGTCAGGTCCAGTATGTGAGGGCGATATGTGGTCATGGTGGGGAGGTATTATTTAGTCACTATGTGGTGGGGATATGAGGACACGGTGTGGTGGTATTATTCAGTCACTATGTGGTGGTGATATGTGTTCATTGTGTGGTGGTGGTGATATGAGGTCATGGTGTTGTGGTATTATTCAGTCACTATGTGGTGATGTGTGATCATAGTGTGGTGGTATTACTCAGTCACTATGTGGTGATATGTGGTCATGATATTGTTGTATTATTCAGTCACTATGTGGTGGTGATATGTGTTCATTGTGTGGTGGTGGTGATATGAGGTCATGGTGTTGTATTATTCAGTCTCTATGTGGTGGTGATATGTGAACATGATGTGGTGGTATTATTCAGCCACTATTTGGTGAAGATATGAGGTCATGATGTGGTGGCATTATTCAGTCACTATTTGTTGGCTATGTGAGGTCATGGTGTGGTGGCAATATGTGGTCATGATGTGGTGGTATTATTCAGTAACTATCTGCTGGTGATATGTGGTCACGATGATGTGGTAATATTTAGTCACTATGTGGTGGTGATATGAGGTCATGGTGTTGTGGTATTATTCAATCACAGTGTGATGGTAATATGAGGTCATGATGTTGTGGTATTTTTCAGTAACTATCTGCTGGTGATATGTGGTCACGATGATGTGGTAATATTTAGTCACTAAAGTGGTGGTGATATTTGTCATGGTGGTTTTGTGGTATTTATTTCAGTCACTATGTGGTTATATGTGTTCATTGTGTGGTGGTGGTGGTGGTGATATGAGGTCATGGTGTTATGGTATTATTCAGTCACTATGTGGTGGTGATATGAGGTCATGATGTGCTGGTCATATGTGGTCATGATGTACTGGTATTATTCAGTCACTATTTGGTGGTGATATGAGGTCACGGTGTTGTATTATTCAGTCACTATGTGGTGGTGATATGTGTTCATTGTATGGTGGTGGTGATATGAGGTCATGGTGTTGTATTATTATTCAGTCACTATGTGGTGGCGATATGTGGTCATGGTGTGGTGGTCATATGTGGTCATGATGTAGTGGTATTATTCAGTCACTATTTGGTGGTGACATGAGGTCATGGTGTTGTGGTATTATTCAGTCACTATGTGGTGGTGATATGTGTTAATTGTATGGTGGTGGTGATATGAGGTCATGGTGTTGTGGTATTATTCATTCACTATGTGGTCATGGTGTGGTGGTCATATGTGGTCATGATGTAGTGGTATTATTCAGTCACTATTTGGTGGTGATATGAGGTCATGGTGTTGTGGTATTATTCAGTCACTATGTGAGGGCGATATGTGGTCATGGTGGGGAGGTAATATTTAGTCACTATGTGATGAGGATATAAGGTAATGGTGCTGTGGTGATTGAGGTCATAGTGTTGTTGTATTATTCAGTTACTATGTGGTAATATGTGGTTATGGTGTTGTGGTATTATTCAGTCACTATGTGGTGGTGATATGAGTTCATGGTGATATGTGGTCATGGTGTTGTGGTATTATTCAGTCCCTATGTGGTGGTGATATGAGTTCATGGTGTGGTGGTGATATTAGGTCATGGTGTTGTGGTATTATTCAGTCACTGTGTGATGGTGATATGAGGTCATGATGTTTTGGTATTTTCAGTAACTATGTGGTCATGATGTTGTGGTAATATTTAGTCACTATATAGTGGTGGCATGTGGTCATGGTGTTGTAGTATTAGTCAGTCACTATGTGGTGGTGATCTGTGCTCATGGTATTGTGGTATTATTCAGTCACTATGTGTTGGTGATATCTGGTCATGGTGTTGTAGTGTTATTCAGATCACTTAATGTGTGGTGATTGTGGTTCATTGTGAGGTGGTGTGATATGAGGTTATGGTGTTATGGTATTATTCAGTCACTATGTGGTGGTGATATGAGGTCATGGTGTGGTGGTCATATGTGGTCATGATGTAGTGGTATTATTCATCACTTTTGGTGGTAGACATGAGGTCATGGTGTTGTGGAAAATATCTGATTACAATGTGGTGGTGATTTGTGTCATTGTGTGGTGGGGGTGATTATGATGTCCATGGTGTGGTGGTATTATTCAGTCACTATGTGGTGGTGATATGTGGTTCATGGTGTTGTGGTATTATTCAGTCAGTATGTGAGGGCGATATGTGGTCATGGTGGGGAGGTATTATTTAGTCACTATGTGGTGGGATTATGAGGACATGGTGTGTTGGTATTATTCAGTCACTATGTGGTGATGATATGTGGTCATGGTGTTGTGATGATATGAGGTCATGGTGTGGTGGTATTATTCAGTCACTATGTGGTTATGTGTGATCATAGTGTGGTGGTATTATTCAGTCACTATGTGGTGATGTGAGCTCATAGTTGTGGTATATTTCATCAACTATATGGGGTGAATTATGTGGTTAGGATGTTGCTGTATTAGTCAGTCAGTATGTGAGGGCGATATGTGGTCATGGTGGGGAGGTATTATTTAGTCACTATGTGGTGGGGATATGAGGACATGGTGTGGTGGTATTATTCAGTCACTATGTGGTAGTTGAAAAAAATATTTTTTATGTGGTTCATTGTGTGGTGGTGGTGGTGATATGAGGTCGATGGGTTGTGTATTATTCAGTCACTATGTGGTGGTGTTAATGTGGTCATGATGTGGTGGTATTATTCAGTCACTATGTGGTGGTGATATGTGAACATGATGTGGTGGTATTATTCAGCCACTATTTGGTGGAGATATGAGGTCATGATGTGGTGGCATTATTCAGTCACTATTTGTTGGCTATGTGAGGTCATGGTGTGGTGGCAATATGTGGTCATGATGTGGTGGTATTACTCAGTCACTATCTGGTGGTGATATGAGTTCATGGTGTGGTGGTGATATGAGGTCATGGTGTTGTGGTATTATTCAGTAACTATGTGCTGGTGATATGTGGTCATGATGATGTGGTAATATTTAGTCACTATGTGGTGGTGATATGTGGTCATGGTGTTGTGGTATTATTCAGTCACTATGTGGTTATATGTGTTCATTGTGTGGTGGTGGTGGTGATATGAGGTCATGGTGTTATGGTATTATTCAGTCACTATGTGGTGGTGATATGAGGTCATGGTGTGCTGGTCATATGTGGTCATGATGAACTGGTATTATTCAGTCACTATTTGGTGGTGATATGAGGTCACGGTGTTGTATTATTCAGTCACTATGTGGTGTTGATATGTGTTCATTGTATGGTTGTGGTGATATGAGGTCATGGTGTTGTGGTATTATTCAGTCACTATGTGGTGGCGACATGTGGTCATGGTGTGGTGGTCATATGTGGTCATGATGTAGTGGTATTATTCAGTCACTATTTGGTGGTGATATGAGGTCATGGTTTTGTGGTATTTTTCAGTCACTATGTGGTGGTGATATGTGTTAATTGTATGGTGGTGGTGATATGAGGTCCAAGGTGTTTATGTGAATAATTCATTAACTTATGTGGTCATGGTGTGGTGGTCATATGTGGTCATGATGTAGTGGTATTATTCAGTCACTATTTGGTGGTGATATGAGGTCATGGTGTTGTGGTATTATTCAGTCACTATGTGGTGGTGATATGTGGTTATGCTGTTTCAGTATTATTCAGTCAGTATGTGAGGGTGATATGTGGTCATTCTGGGGAGGTATTATTTAGTCACTATGTGGTGGAGATATGAGGTCATGGTGTGGTGGTGATGTGTTCATGGTGTGGTGGTATTACTCAGTCATATTGTTGTAGTGATAATTTTGTCATGTGTAGGTGATGATATGGGTCCATTGTTTTGTGGTATTATTCAGTCACTATGTGGTGAGGTGTGATCATAGGTGGTGGTATTAACTCAGTCATATATGTGGTGAAATGTTGCATGATATTGTGATTATTCAGTCATCTAAGTGGTGGTGAAATGTGAACATGATGTTTTGGTATTATTCAGTTCACTATGTGGTGGTGATATGTGAACATGATGTGGTGGTATTATTCAGCCACTATTTGGTGGAGATATGAGGTCATGATGTGGTGGTATTGTTCAGTCACTATGTGGTGGTGATATGTGTTCATTGTGTGATGGTGGTGGTGATATGAGGTCATGTTGTTGTGGTATTATTCAGTCACTATGTGGTGGTGATATGTGAACATGATGTGGTGGTATTATTCAGCCACTATGTGGTGGTGATATGAGGTCATGGTGTTGTGGTATTATTCAGTCACTATGTGAGGGCGATATGTGGTCATGGTGGGGAGGTATTATTTAGTCACTATGTGGTGAGGATACGAGGTAATGGCGCTGTGGTGATATGAGGTCATAGTGTGGTTGTATTATTCAGTTACTATGTGGTGTTATGTGGTCATAGTGTGGTGGTGTTATTCAGTCACTATGTGGTGGGGATATAAGGTCATGGTGTGGTGGTAAAATGAGGTCATGTTGTTGTGGTATTATTCAGTCACTATGTGGTGGTGATATGTGGTCATGATGTGGTGGTATTATTTAGTCACTATGTGGTGGTGATATGTGAACATGATGTGGTGGTATTATTCAGCCACTATGTGGTGGTGGTGATATGAGGTCATGGTGTTGTGGTATTATTCAGTCACTATGTGGGGGCGATATGTGGTCCTGGTGGTGTGGTATTATTTAGTCACTATGTGATTTAGGAATAAGTAATGGTGCTGTGGTGATATGAGGTCATAGTGTGGTTGTATTATTCAGTTACTATGTGGTGATATGTGGTCATAGTGTGGTGTTATTCAGTCACTATGTGGTGGGGATACAAGGTCATGGTGTGGTGGAAAAATTAGGTCATGGTGTTGTGGTATTATTCAGTCACTATGTGGTGATATGTGGTCATGGTGTTGTGGTATAATCAGTCACTATTTGGTGGTGATTATGAAAGTTCATGGTGATATGTGGTCCAAGGTGTTGTGGTATTATTCAGTCACTCCCAATGTGGTGGGTGATATGAGTTCCATGTGATAGTGGTCATGGTGATGTGGGTATATTCAGTCCACTATGTGGTGTGTGATATAAGTTCATTGTGTGTGTGATATTAGGTCATGGTGTTTCGTGGTATATCATCACTGGTGGATGGTGGATATGAGGTCAAGATGTTTTCGGTATTTTTCAGTAACGAGTGTGTTCCATGATGTTGTGGTAATTTATAGTCACTATGAATAGTGTGGCATGTGGTCATGGTGTTGTGTAATTAGTCAGTCCGACTATGTGGTGTCATCTGTGCGTCATGTTATGTGTGGTATTATACAACACAGTGTTGATGATATCTGGTCATGAGTTGATAGTGTTTTATTCAGTCACTATGTGGTGGTGATAATGTGTTTTCATGTGTGGTGGTGGTGATATGAGGTCATGGTGTTGTGGTATTATTCAGTTACAATGTGGTGGTGATATGTGTTCATTGTGTGGTGGTGGTGATATGAGGTCATGGTGTTGTGGTATTATTCAGTCACTATGTGGTGGTGATATGTGGTTATGATGTTGCGGTATTATTCAGTCAGTATGTGAGGGCGATATGTGGTCATGGTGGGGAGGTATTATTTAGTCACTATGTGGTGGGGATATGAGGACATGGTATTGTGATGATATGAGGTCATGGTGTGGTGGTATTATTCAGCCACTATGTGGTGATATGTGGTCATAATATTGTTGTATTATTCAGTCACTATGTGGTGGTGATATGTGTTCATTGTGTGGTGGTGGTGATATGAGGTCATGGTGTTGTAGTATTATTCAGTCATTATGTGGTGGTGATATGTGGTCATGATGTGGTGGTGGTATTCAGTCACTATGTGGTGGTGATATGTGAACATGATATGGTGTATTATTCAACCACTATTTGGTGGAGATATGAGGTCATGATGTGGTGGCATTATTCAGTCACTATGTGTTGGCTATGTGAGGTCATGGTGTGGAGGCAATATGTGGTCATGATGTGGTGGTATTATTCAGTCACTATCTGGTGGTGATATGAGTTCATGGTGTGGTGGTGATATGGAGTCATGGTGTTGTGGTATTATTCAATCACTGTGTGATGGTGATATGAGGTCATGATGTTGTGGTATTTTTCAGTAACTATGTGCTGGTGATATGTGGTCACTATGTGGTAATATTTAGTCACTATGTGGTGGTGATATGTGGTCATGGTGTTGTGGTATTATTCAGTCACTATGTGGTTATATGTGTTCATTGTGTGGTGGTGGTGATATGAGGTCATGGTGTGCTGGTCATATGTGGTCATGATGTACTGGTATTATTCAGTCACTATTTGGTGGTGATATGAGGTCACGGTGCTTTGGTATTATTCAGTCACTATTTGGTGGTGATATGTGTTAATTGTATGGTGGTGGTGATATGAGGTCATGGTGTTGTGGTATTATTCAGTCACTATGTGGTGGAAATATGTGGTAATGGTGTGGTGTCATATTGGTCATATTTACGTGTTATTATTCGATTCACTATTTGGTTGTGGATATGAGGTCATGGTTTGTGGTATTATTCATTCACTATGTGTGGAGATTTGTGGTTAATTGTATGGTGTGGAGAAATGATGTCTGGTGTGGTGGTATTATTCAGTCACTATGGGGTCATGGTGTGGTGGTCATATGTGGTCATGATGTAGTGGTATTATTCAGTCACTATTTGGTGGTGATATGAGGTCATGGTGTTGTGGTATTATTCAGTCACTATGGGGTGGTGATATGTGGTTATGATGTTTCATTATTATTCAGTCAGTATGTGAGGACGATATGTGGTCATTCTGGGGAGGTATTATTTAGTCACTATGTGGTGGGGATATGATGTCATGGTGTGGTGGTGATGTGTTCATGGTGTGGTGGTATTATTCAGTCATTATGTGGTAGTGATATGTGGTCATGGTGTGGTGATGATATGAGGTCATGGTTTGTGGTATTATTCAGTCACTATGTGGTGATGTGTGATCATAGTGTGGTGGTATTACTCAGTCACTATGTGGTGATATGTGGTCATGATATTGTTTTATTATTCAGTCACTATGTGGCGATGATATGTGTTCATTGTGTGGTGGTGGTGATATGAGGTCATGGTGTTGTAGTATTATTCAGTCACTATGTGGTGGTGATATGTGGTCAGATGTGGGTGGTATTTATGCATCTCACCTATGGGGTGATATGTGAACATGATGTGGTGGTATTATTCAGCCACTATTTGGTGGAGATATGAGGTCATGATGTGGTGGCATTATTCAGTCATATGTGTGTGCTCCTCGGTATATGTGTGTGCTCCTCGGTATATGTGTGTGCTCCTCGGTATATGTGTGTGCTCCTCGGTATATGTATGCGCCTCGGTATATGTGTGTGCTCCTCGGTATATGTGTGTGCTCCTCGGTATATGTGTGTGCTCCTCGGTATATGTGTGTGCTCCTCGGTATATGTGTGTGCTCCTCGGTATATGTGTGTGCGCCTCGGTATATTTTGTTCTCCTCGGAAAAAGTGTGTGCTCCTCTGTATATGTGTGTGCTCCTCGGTATATGTGTGTGCTCCTCGGTATATGTGTGTGCTCCTCGGTATATGTGTGTGCTCCTCGGTATATGTGTATGCTCCTCGGTATATGTGTGTGCTCCTCGGTATATGTGTGTGCTCCTCGGTATATGTGTGTGCTCCTCGGTATATGTGTGTGCTCCTCGGTATATGTGTATGCTCCTCGGTATATGTGTGTGCTCCTCGGTATATGTGTGTGCTCCTCGGTATATGTGTGTGCTCCTCGGTATATGTGTGCTCCTCGGTATATGTGTGTGCTCCTCGGTATATGTGTGTGCTCCTCGGTATATGTGTGTGCTCCTCGGTATATGTGTGTGCTCCTCGGTATATGTGTGTGCTCCTCGGTATATGTATGCTCCTCGGTATATGTGTGTGCTCCTCGGTATATGTGTATGCTCCTCGGTATATGTGTGTGCTCCTCGGTATATGTGTGCTCCTCGGTATATGTGTGCTCCTCGGTATATGTATGCGCCTCGGTATATGTGTGTGCTCCTCGGTATATGTGTGTGCTCCTCGGTATATGTGTGTGCTCCTCGGTATATGTTTT
>JAODAL010059565.1:0-21408 GCA_025379985.1 Phyllomedusa bahiana
TTTTACCCTTATCCACGAGGTCTACCCCCTAAATAGGGCCTATCTAGTTACCTGGGGCCTCTCCCCACCCCCCAAACCCCTTGATACTAGCCTCTAAGTTATGGCTTGTACCCGCTCTCCCACCCCTGGGTAGTTTCTACAGAGGTGGGAATAGGTAAAGAGATGCTGGAAAATTGGGATTCTAATATATTTGTGTGTAATTTCTGCAGGGAGGGAGCTGTGGCCGGTAAAATTTCATCATGGCAGTGTGGAATGGATGCAGAAGAAAAGGGACAAAAGAACGTCAAGAGAAGAAAACGACCCCCTCAGTCAAGACGTCTTCGGTGAGTCCTGATTTCAGTGGTTATTTTTTATATTGAAATGTGAGGGTGACCTGAGCTGGTTGTCTGATCACTATGTAGGTCTCGATATGGCAGTGTGTAGGTTATACCTGAGCTGGGTCTGATCACTATGTGGTCTCTATATGGCAGTGTTATGGGTTTTATACCTGAGCTGGTGTTGACCCTATGTGGTCTGTATATGGTGGTGTTGTGGGTTTTATACCTGAGTGGTTTTCTGACCTCTATGTGGTCTCAAATATGGCGGTGTTGTAGGTTATACCTGAGCTGGTGTCTGACCTATTTTGGTCTCTTATGGCGGTTTTGTAGGTTATTACTGAGCTGGTGTCTGACCTCTATGTGTTTACGGGGAAAAATCCCTAAAGAAGCATTTATGCTATCTATCATACATGAAAAAACTTTTGAGACTCTCGGTTCACATATTTTGATCAAAAGATGTTTAAGCTGCCAACGACTCAATTAAACTCAAAATCGGGCAGTCCTATTATCTTTACCTCTCAATCGAGCCAATCAGGCCTCTCGCTGGGTCAACCACCTCCATTATTAAAGAGAGAAAAAATAAAAAACACCCAAACCTGCAAGCTGCCCTTCTTATGACAGCCTGTGAGAGTGGGCGGGGGACAGAAACCCAAAATGGAAGCACTCCTTCCCTTTCCCCTATAGGTTAAAATCAATGTACACCAAGTATAACGTATGTTTCTGCACACAAAACATTTCTGAAAAAACGTATATGCAAACCCGGGTGCCACTGGCAGGGCTGCGGGACAATGTAATTATACATGTACACCACACAGACCGCCGCCCGCGGCACATTTCTGCAAAAAGGGGCAATACACTACGTGGAATCCTAAAGAAAGCATTTATGCTATCTATCATACATGAAAAAACTTTGAGACTCTCGGTTCACATATTTTGATCAAAAGATGGTACCCAGGTTTGCATACGTTTTTTCAGAAATGTTTTTGTGTGCAGAAACATACGTTATACTTGGTGTACATTGATTTTAACCTATATGGGAAGGAAGGGGTGCTTCCATTTTTTGGGGTTTTTGTCCCCGCCCACTCTCACAGGCTGTCATAAGAAGGGCAGCTTGCAGGTTGGGTGTTTTTTATTTTTTCTCTCTGAATAATGGAGGTCGGTTGACCCAGCGAGAGGCCTGATTGGCTCGATTGAGAGGTAAAGATAGGATAGGACTGCCCGATTTTGAGATCACGTTGAAAGTCGTGGGCAGCTTAAACATGTTCTGATCAAATTATGTGAACCGAGAGTCTCAAAGTTTTTTCATGACCTCTATGTGGTCTCTATATGGTGGTGTTGTAGGTTATACCTGAGCTGGTGTCTGACCACTATGTGGTCTCTATGTGACGGGGGTGTAGGTTATACCTGAGCTGGTGTCTGACCTCTATGTGGTCTCTATGTGACGGGGGTGTAGGTTATACCTGAGCTGCTCTCTGACCTCTATGTGGTCTCTATATGGCAGTGTTGTAGGTTATACCTGAGCTGGTGTCTGACCTCTATGTGGTTTCTATATGGCGGTGTTGTAGGATATTATCGGCGCATGTATAGTGGCAGTGTACATGTGTCCCCGATTGTAGAGGGGATATTGTATGTGGGTGGAAGAGGATATGGATGGAGCTACTTAGCCGTGTGTCTATGATATGTCAGATTGACAAATGTGTGACTACATTGTACTACACAATACAGTTCTGTTTTGAACACTGTATTATGTGGTAAAATGGGCGCATTTATGTCCGGGGAGGTGGTAATATTTTCATGTACAGTATGGTGGGCCCCCCAAGATCAATTCCCCTGTGGGCCCCAGACCGCCCAGTCTGACACTGCTTGCTGTATACACTTAAAAGAAGTATACATACACACACAAACACATTGGGTGACATATATGAATTCTGGCACTGATAGACCAGTTCTAAGTCGCTTTCAGGTAGTATAGACTGCGCCAGAATGTATGAAGCTGTTCTTCTGCAGGTCATACATAAGGACAGTGTAGCGCCAATACCAACAAGTTCGGCTCAGGCACCACCTTTACCCTGGTCAGTTTTCTGCAGGTCATACATACAGGGCAGTGTAGAGCCAATACCACAATACTGGCTCCGGCACCACCATTCCCCGGTCTGGCTGTTCTTCTGAGGATACATACAGGGCAGTGTAGAGCCAATACCACAAGTCTGGCTCAGGCACCACCTTTCCGGGTTGGCTGTTCTTCTAGGTTACATACGGGGCAGTGAGAGCCAATACCAAAAGTTGGTGGGCACCATTACCCTGGTCTGGTGTTTTTCTGAGGTCATACTACGGGGGAGTGTATGAAATACCACAAGTCTGGTAGGCCCCCCCTTTCCCCTGGTCGGGTGTTTTTTGAGGTATCATACGGGAAAGGTAGGCCAAATACCAAAGTCGGGTCAGCACCCCCTTTACCGGGTTTGGGGCTGTTCTTTGGGTTTATAATACAGGGCGTGTGGAAATCCCCAAAAGTCGGTCGGACCCCTTTCCCCTGGTCGGCTGTTTTTCGCAGGTCATAATAGGGGCGTGTAGGCAAATCCACAATTGGCTAGGCACCCTTTTCCCCGGGCTGTTTTTTTCGGGGTTATAATACAGGGAGTGTGGCCAATCCCAAAGTCTGGCCCCGGACCACCTTTACCCTGGTTTGTTTTCTGCGGTCATTTAATAAGGGAGTGTAGCCCCCAATCCCAAAAGTTGGTAGGCACCACTTTCCCCGGGTTGGCGTTCTTCTGAGGTCTACAAAGGGCAGTGGAAGGCAATCCCACAAGTCTGGCTGGAACCCCTTTTTCCCTGGTCTGTTTCTTTGCAGGTCATACATACAGGGGTGTGGGCCAATCCCAAAAAGCTGGCTCAGGCCCCCCCTTTCCCTGGTTGGTGTTTTTGAGGTAAACCCTACAGGGCGTGTGGGCCCAATTTCCAAAGTTGGTAGGCACCCCCTTTACCCTGGTTCTGTTTTCTGCGGTCTCATACAGGGCAGTGTAGAGCAATATAAAGTTGGTCAGCACACCTTTCCCCGGGTCTGGTGTTCTTTGCAGGTCAAATACAGGGCAGTGTAACCCAATCCCAAAAAGTCTGGTCGGCCCCCTTTACCCGGTTTGGCTTTTCTTCGGCGGGTTACAAAAGGGGGGAGTGTAGACCCTATAACAATCTGGTCGGCCCCCCCCTTTCCCCTGGTTTGTTTTCTGCAGGTCTACATACGGCAGGTAGAGAATCCCACAATTGGGTCAGGCACCCCCTTTCCCCGGGGTGGCTGTTCTTCTCGGTCATACATACAGGGCAGTGTAGAGAAAAATACCAAAATTTGGGCTCGGGCCCCACCTTTCCCTGTTGGCTGTTCTTCTGAGGTTTTACAAAAGGCGTGTAAGCAATACCACAAGTCTGGTTCAGGCCCACCTTTCCCCTGGTTGGTGTTTTTCTGCAGGGTAAAAATACAGGGCGTGTAGAGCCAATACCAAAGTCTGGTCGGACCACCTTTCCCCTTTTGGGTTTTTTCAGGTCATAATACGGCGTGTAGGGCCAAACCACAAGTCTGGTCGGCACCCCTTTTTACCCGGGTTTGGGCGTTTTTCGAGGTCATACATACGGGAGGAGTCCCAAATCCCACAATTTGGGTTTTCGGCACCCCTTTCCCCGGTCTGGTGTTCTTTGAGGTTACTAGGGGGAAAAGTGTGGGGGAAAATACACAGTTGGCTCAGGCACCACCTTTACCCTGGCTGGCTTTCTTCTGCGGTCTAATACAGGGCAGTGTAGAGCCATACCACAGTTGGTTCGGGGCACCACCTTTCCCCTTTTTGCTGTTTTTGCGGTATACATCAGGGCAGTGTAGACCCAATCCCCAAAAGTCGGTCGGGGCACCACCTTTCCTGGTTGGTTTTCTTCTGCAGTTCATAATAAGGGGCGTGTAGGCAATCCCCAAAAAAGTCTGGTCAGGCACCACCTTTACCGGTCTGTTCTTTGCAGGTCATCATACGGGGCAGTGTAGACCCTCCCACAAGTCTGGCTCGGGCACCACCTTTACCGGGGCGGGCTTTTTTGCGGGTCATACATCAGGGCGTGTGAGCCAATACCAAAAGTCTGGTGGGCCCAAACCTTTTCCTGGTTGGCGTTCTTCTGCGGGTTTTCAAAAAGGGAAAGTTGAGCCAATACCACAAGTCGGCCCCGGACCCCCTTTACCTGGTTTGCTGTTCTTCTGCAGGTATACATACGGGCAGTGTAGAGCAATCCACAAGTCTGGTCAGGCACACCTTTACCGGGTCGGGCTGTTTTTGAGGTCATACATACAGGTGCAGTGTAGACCCAACCCCCAAAAGTCTGCTCAGGCACCCCTTACTGGTCTGTGTTCTTCTGCGGTCATACATACAGGGCAGTTAGGGGCCAATCCCACAAGTCTGGTCAGGACCACCTTTCCCTGGTCTGTTTTTCTGAGGTCAACATACAGGGCAGTGAGACCAATCCCAAAAGTCTGGTCGGCACCACCTTTCCTGGTTGGCTGTTTTCTGGGTAAAATACAGGGCGTGTGAGCCAATACCCAAGTTGGCTCGGCACCACCTTTCCCCGGGTTGGCTGTTCTTTGGGCAACATAAGGGCAGGTGGGGGCCAATACCACAGTCTGGTCGGGCACACCTTTCCCCTGGTTGGTGTTCTTCTGCGGTTTTCTCCCGGGCAGTGTGAGCCAATCCACAGTTGGTCAGGCAATTTTTACCCGGTCTGGTTTTCTTTGCTTTTCTACATAAGGGCAGGTGGCCAATACCACAATTTGGGCTCGGCACCACCTTTCCCCGGGTTTGTTTTCTTCTGAGGTCATACATAAGGGCGTGTGAGAAATACCAAAGTCTGGCTCAGGCCCCACCTTTACCCCTGGTCTGGGTTTTTTGCAGGCTATTTACAGGTGCAGGTAGAGCCTACCCCAAGTCGGGTCAGGCCCACCTTTACCCTGGTCTTGCTGTTCTTCTGCAGGTCATAATACAGGGCGTGTAGGGTCAATAAACAAGTCTGGCTCAGGCACCCCTTTACCTGGTTGGGTTTTCTGCAGGTTTTACATACGGGTCGTGAGACCCAAAACCACAAGTCTGGTCGGGACCCTTTCCCCGGGTTTTTGTGTTTTTGCGGTCATACTCGGGCGTGTAGAGAAATACCAAAGTCTGGCTCGGCCACCCCTTTCCCCGGGTTTGGGTGTTCTTCTGCAGGTCATAAATAAGGTGCAGTGTAGACCCAAATCCCACAAGTTGGTCAGGCACACCTTTCCCCTGGTTGGCTGTTCTTTGAGGTCATACTAAGGGCAGTGTAGAGCCAATACAAATTTGGTCAGGCACCCCCTTTTCCCCCCGGTTTGGGCTGTTTTAACTGTTCTGCCCCAAAAAGTTTGGGTGTCAAAAAAATCATAAATGTGTTTCTTCTACTTTTGTGTGCGACGCCTCCAGAACGCCCCAAATATTTGGGCTAAAAAAGTGTTTTTGGGCCGGTACGAGGCATTGATCATGCCAAAGTGAGGAGTACGTCTGGATATCCATCTACAGAAGTGGCTTTTTGAGGCCAGAATTCTGACGTAGCCCCCTTGTAATGTGCCCCTTTGTCATAAGCCAGATTTTCCAGTGAAACTGAAAAATAAGGTCCCATGGAGTCAAAGACTGACAAAATAGCTTCAGAGTTACATTTCCTGGTTAGCTGTAGGTGGGTCTATGGCAGTGATTAGCATGTTTGCTCCCCTATAAAAGTCGTGTTACGAAAAACGATCTGTAGTAACCCAAAATCGAGCCCAAAGGTGAAAAAACCCGTTTATCAAAGATAAACAACCAATCTTGTTAGAGATAAAAATCTGCTAGCCCAAAAATGGTGATGTCACTCCCCGTCTTTGTTCTAATAGGAAGTGAGTTTGGTGTAACATAAGACAATTTTGTAAAAATCAGAGAGATAAAATCTCTCTTATTCCCGACCAGGGCAATATCCAAAAAAAGCAATGTATTTTGTAAAAGTCTTTATTTACTTTCCTACATGTTGAAGTAAATAAATTTTAGTGAGACAACCCCCTTAATTTTTATAGTGGAAAACCCCTTTAAAAAATGGTTATGACCATGAGAGGTAAATAAAAGGAAGGGTGACAATACATTGGCTTTGTTGGGGGGTTTTAAATTAATTTTTGTTTGGGTTGGTTTGGGGTCTGCTCTATTTTTTGGGTCTTAATTTTTCTCTGGGGTCTGGAATTTAAAATAATATTAAGTTTTGTTGTCTTTCTGGGGTTTTGATTTTTTTGGGTTTTCATTTTTTTAAGGTCTGAAGTTTAAATTCATTTTTGGATTTTGGTTTTTTTCTGGAGTCTTGGGTCTGCTTCGATACATAGTTTATCCTGGGGGTTGAGATTTTAAATTTAAATTTTTGTTTTTTAGGGGACATGAATGAATTTTCCGCCACGTGGGGGGCGCACATTCCACCATTTTTCCCCGGCGAAATTGCGCCGGGTTTTTAAATGTCGGCGCGGGGGCGCCCCTACAACTAGGGAAAGCCCGCCGCCCCTCGCCAGTTTTTTGAGGCGCGGTACGGGACTTAGGGGGCCATGGGGCGCTGCCCCCTATGATTTGCCCCCCGGGGTAGTGTGCTCATACTTATCATGTAAATTTCCCCCGCCCCTCCCCAGGGGTGGGGGGCGCAGTGGGGGAAAACATTTTTCCGCTTTGGGCGCTGCCCCCTAATATTCCCCGCCCGGGAAAGGTGCGCCCCATACTTTGGGGAAAAAAGGGTTCCCTGCCCCTCGCCAGTGTGGGGGGCCCCAGTGTGGGACATGGGCGCAGTGCGGGGGACGCGATCACATGTTTTCTGATCAGACAGGCTGGAAACCGGGGAAGAAAATCTTTAAAGTGTCCGTGCGGAGTTGAAAAAAAAAAATCCCCTTTTATAATGGCGTCAAACATTTTAAAAAAAGAGCTGATACCTCAAAAAAAAAATAAATTAAAAAAAAAAAACATTTTAAAAAAAATCTAGAAGGGGAGCAATATAAGAATTGGGTTTATTGGAAATTCCCGGGAAATACAAAAATTTCAAATTCTAAAAGTTTTTCCCTCTTTGGGGGTCGGAAAAAAACCCGGGCCCAAATCAGAAAAAGGAACGATAGTAAACCATTATATCCTTGGAGGAGTATTACCAATCGGGAATAGGGGGGAAACCGGAGACCCATTATAACCTAGGGGAAAAATTTTGGGGACCATTAAACTCAAAGGGCGGGCAGTTCAAAATACATAAAAATAAAAAAAAGGGAGCAAATTGGCTGACCCAAAGGGGGGGGGGGGGGCTATCTGCCCAAAATCAGAATAGGAAAAAAGGGCCCCATTAATCCTATGGAGGGTATTGACCCTCAAAATAGGAGCGACAGGGGAAACCCTTTAAATAATTGGAGAATTTTTGGCCCAATAAAAATAAAAGGTGGAAACATTTCAAAATACTTTAAAAAGGCAGAAAAGGTGTTTGGTTTGGGCCCTAGCGGGGGCTTGGCTTTTCCCGGGCCAATCAGAGCGCGAGCTACTTTCTCATAGAGTTTCTATGGGGAAAAAAAAAATGCAGAGGGGAGTTCTGTTTGTGATTGGCAAATTTTAAAAAAGGGGGGGGGTTTTTTTTGGGACCAAGGGGAGGAGCGAGGGGAGCTTTAGGGTTTTTTTAATGAAATTTTGGGAAATAAAATGTAAAAGGCCGAAATAAAAAGGGGTTTAAGACTACAGAAGTTGTCCCAATTTTGTATTTTAAAAGGATCTTTTAATTTGGGGGAAAACGGAAAAAAAAAAAAAAAAAATAAATTCAAAAAATTTTCCATTTTTATTTTTTTTTTTTGTTAACCCTTTACTATTGATCCTTGGCGAATGAAAAAAAAGAAATAAACAGTTTTTATTAATTTAATATTTTTTTTTCTTTACCCCCCTATTTTTGATCTTTTTAATATAGAGTTTGGGTTTCAACTTCTGGAGTGATATCATTTGATTTGGGGCCATGTCAGTTTTTTTCCAAAATTTGATTAGAAAACCCAAAAGAGCGTCGCTGCCCCCCCTTTGGGTCCAAAAAAACCGGGGCCCTTTTAAATTACCAAAATCAAAAACCCGGCTCGCTCGGGCATTTTTTTTCCCATGAACTCAATGAAAAAGAAAGCTCGCGCTCTGTTTTGGCAAAGTGGGACCCCCCCCGCTAGCTAAACCCCAACCCGCTCTTTTTCCTTTTTTTTATGTTTTTTGGAACTGTCCCCCCTTTTTGAATATGTTTGGTAAAAATTTCTCCATGGGGGAAAAAATGGGTCCCTGTCGCTCCTATTTGTTGGTTAATACTCCCCATAGGAAAATAAGGGGCCCAAACTTGCCTCCTGTTCTGTTTGGGCGGGTTTTATGCCGGCCCAAATCAGAAGATTTTAAACAATTTGAATTACTGTATTTCCCGGCAATTCTCTACATTGAATTCCCTATGTACCCCCGGGTCTCGGCGAAAAAACGGTTGTTCGGGATTTATCTGATTTATTTTTAGAAAGGTTTCAGCGCTTTATTGATAAAAATTTTTCACTTAATAAAAATTTATTTCTTTATTCATACTCCATGGGCCCCACGGGTGAGCGCCCCAGATTGATTGCGCCCATCTCTCCATAGGGCTAACATTTTGGGGGAAGTAGCTTGCGCTCGGGTTGGTGGGGTAGCCAAGCCCCAAAGCTAGCTCAACCAATCAGCTCTTTTCTACATTTTTACTGTATTTTTTAACGTCCCCCCCTTTTTATTTTTATTGGTCCAAAAATTTCCATTTGGATATAATGGGTCTCTGTCCCCTCCAATCGATTGGTCAATACCTCCATAGGAATTTAATTTGGGTTTCCCCGTCGTTTTTTCGATTGGCCCCTAAAGCCAAGCCCCCCCTAGCTCAGCCAAAAGCTCTTTTCCTTTTATTTTTTACTGTTTTTGAACCGTCCCCCTTTGAAATTTTTTTTGGTCCCAAAATTCTCCAAAAGGGGTTAATTAATTGGTTCAAATGTCGCTCCTATTCTGATTGGGTGGTTTATGCCGACCAATGAGAATTTGCTTTTAGAAAATTTTAATTAAATGTATTTTTTCCCGGGAAAATTTTCCAAAATCCTAATTCTTTTTATTGTCCGTTCTAGATTTTTGGGAAAGTGATTTTTTTTAATTATTTTTTATTTTTTTGGGGTTTTAGCTCTTTTTCCCGGATTGTTTTAAAGCCTTTTTTAAAGGGATTTTTGGAATATACTCCTTTCCCACGGGGCGGGGGCACCGAGATTTTTTTGCGATTTCTTCTATGTTTTTCCCCCAGTTTCCCTTTTTTGCTTTTTCGCCCCGCCCCGGGGTTTTAGGCCCCAAAAACCCAAATAGGTCTGCCTGTCGGGGTGCCCCCAGGCTGCACTGCGGGCCCACTTTTCCGGGCCGCGATCGTACATGCCCCCGGAGTTTTCGAGCGCGCCGGGGTCCCCCCCCCCCCGGAACCGGGTACAGAAGGGCCCCCACCGCGCCCCATTGCCCCCCCCTTTATGCGGGGGGGCAGCGGAAAAATGGGAACCGCCGGAACTAACATCCCCATCCCCTGCTTACGCCCGAAATCGGGGGAAAAGCCGATCATCATGTCGCCCTTTGTGTCTAGTTGGGGTCTTTTTTTTTTTTACATTCCAAAAATTTATTTCCCAAAAACAAGGTTACACCCCCTTTAAAGATCGGGAAAAAAAAAGCATATTGGGTCAGGGGGCACATAGTAAAAAAAAAAAATTAGAAATAGGGCGTAAAAGGTTAAAATTTCAATTGGGCCCGGAAGGCACGAAAATAACTATACATAAGTACTAATACAGCAGACAAACGAGCACATATAGGGGCTCCCAATGATAATTTAAAAAGGGGAAATACCCGGGCACTTTGAATTGATATAGGAAAAAAAACTAACCCAAAACCAACTAACCCCTTCGCTGTCTGCACCTTGATTTTAAAAAACAATGTATCGAAAAGGCGGGTGGCCGGGGCGGGCCCCCCACCCCGGGGGTGAAAAGAAGGAGCAAACACCCGGGGAGGGATAGTCCCCCTAAACCCACTGTTTAGAAGTTTACCCCGCAGGAAACAAACTCAGGAGGGGGCGGGAAAAGCAATCCATGGCCCCCCCAAACCCCCCGTATTTTTCTCTCTCCCCCCTATGTTGTCTAGGCCCCAGTTCCTCCCTGCGTTGGGGGAAAAAGATCTCCTTTTAAACCCCGTCAGTCAAAGGGAAGGGGGGGGGCACCGATCGCCAAGGGCTCGGGATTAGGACTCCCCGTGCTTTCAAAAATGAAGAAAAAAAGATGCTCCCCTTTTTAAGGGTCGAAATTGCGACGGGATCAAGGATAGCACAGGACCCCGGGTCATTCTGCAGCTGTGTACTGTCACAAGGTTTAAAGATAGCGATTTCCCCCTTTTCCCGAAGGGGGAAATAATCGGGCAGTCCACCAACTTTCCCCCCGTCCCCTTTTGCTTGACCGCCCTCCCCCAAGTCGGGAATAATGCCCGGGGAGATCCGATGCAGCCCAGCAGGGACCCCATAAACCCTCCGGGGATAATTTTTAAAATTTAAACTCCTGAAGGCGACAAGAGATTAAAAGATTTAAATGTAACATATAAGATTTCGTCCATCCCTTTAGGCGATATTGAAATTTTTAATCTCCCCCTCCCAGGGGCCCGCTGATGGGGGGGGGTTCCCCGGGTCCCTCCCCGCACAATAAGGGGATATGTTAGGGAGATGAGATGGGGCGGGGGCCCCCCGAACACAGAGAAATTTTCAAAAGGGTTTAAGGGCCTATGCAAGTTTAGGTTTTTTCATTATGAAGCTATAAAAGTGTTTGGGTCTGTACCACCCAAAACCCGTCCCGGGCGACTCCTCCCTCTCACCTGGGTGAATTTTTCCCCCAAGTCCTAAGGGGGGAATGGGGGGGAGGAAAAGGGCCCCGAAAACAATGGGTTTTTAGGCATCTACCAGATCTTAATGTCGCGAGCTCGGGTTGCCCCATGGGCCGGGGTCAAAGGACCATTGGCCCCAAAAAAGGGCCAGCTGCCACCATATGCCTCCACTAAGCATCGTTGCTTGTGCGACCCCCGCGGGAGGGGGAAAAATGCAGGATTTAGGAGAAAACTCTTCAGCCGTCCAAAGGGGGAAAATGCCGTAGTGGTTTCCTCAAAATAGTGGGCTTTCCCGTGAGCCCCAGTTTTTGGGGGCCCTTTATGGAAAACCCCGTCCCCGTATTCTAATGGAGGCCCCCCAAGTTAAAAAAGCTTTAATATCCGGCAGAGATAGGGCCCCCTCCTCCCGTGGTCTAATGAGCGTAGTCCCCTTTCTATCCTGGGCTTTTTCTTGCCCCCCTAAAAAACACTAATATTTTAAGCGTGATTTAAAAAGGAAAACCCCCAGGAGGGCGGGTATCCCTCTGAAACGATAAAAGAAAGGGGGGGAAGGGATATTCATCTTCAAATATTGTTGAGGCCCAAACCTTTTTAAAAATTTTCGCCAAACCAAAAGGGGGGCTAAATTTGGAGGAGAGGGGGGGCCATCTTTGGGGGGAAAGTTCCCAAACCAAAAAGTCCCCGCAAACTCTCGGGGAAATAACCCCCAGATATTTTTAAGGGGCTTCTTTCCCTAAAAAAAGGGGGGGGGGGGGAAGGGGGGGGGGGTTTTTTTTCAGTCTTCCCCCCCTATTCAATCCCCCCAAAATTTACCCCCCAAAACCCCAAATTTTCTTAAGATTAATCTTAAAATTACTCAGGGGGGCCAAAAAAACTTAAGCGTTTCATTAAAACTGGGAGGGGAGGTAAGTGGGGTTTGGGGGGGATAAAACAAAGGGAAACATTTAGCGAAGGGGGCCCAAACTTGTATTGCAAGTTTTACATGGGAAAACCCCCGGGTATCGGGGTTGTTTCCCTTAGTTTGTAGGAGTTTTTCCATCGTGAGAACATATAAATTGGGGGGAGAGGGGGCACCCCTGCCTGGGGCCATTCCTAATATCAAAGCTGGCGGAAAAGAGAGCCATTGACTTTGAACCTGAGCCCTTTAGGGGGCGAATAAAAAGCCCTGATTCGCGTAACTTTACTGGCCCCAAAACCTAACCCCCCCAGCACTGGCCCACATGTAATCCCCCGTCCCTGATCAAACCCCCCCCCTTCCCCCCCCGGGGGTCTTTAAAATAGCAGGTAAGGGGCACCCCCCTCATCCCCCCCCTGATGAATGGGTGGAAGGTTTCCCGGGGTATTTTCCCTTTGCCCCTCTAGCAGGGACAAAAACCCACCCGATCCCCGGGGCACCCAATCCCCCCGAATTTTTTAAGTTTGACCCCCTAAAATTTTGGCAAAAATTTGGGGGGGGGGGGCCCCCCCCAAAAAGGGGGGGTTGGGGGAAAAAAAAAAAAAAAGGGGGGGTTTGGGCCCGTAGTAGAACGGGGGGGGGTTTGTCCTTTGGGATCACTGTGAAAATGCGTGGAAAGGTGGAGGTTTGGGGAAAAGGGGGGGAACAAAATTAAAAGGGCCAAAAGGGGTCAAAATAATTGCTCAGATAGGACCTGTTTAAAAATTTTTTATAACCCCTCGGGGTGGGGTTTTCCCCGCCCGGGAAGCATGATGGGGCTTTAAAACTCCTTCCCTGGGAAAAGGCCGTTCCAGGGCATGTAGTCTATCAGGTTGAACCCTAGGTAATGCCGAGGCCTCGAGGAATTCCATCAATCCAGACCTACTCTTCCCGAGGGGGCAGGTCTTTGGCAGATTGTACAGCTTTTGGTAGAACAAGCGGAACGATTCTAAGATATTAGGGGTCTTATATACCTAGTCTGGGGTCTTAATTTATTTTGGGATCTTAATGTATTTTAGACTATTAAAATTAATTTGGGATATTAGTGTCTGTTCTGGGATCTTAATTTATTTTGGAACTTCGTATATTCTGTAGTCTGTGGTCTGAGTATAGTTTGGGATCTTGGTGTCTGGGGTGTTAATTTGTTTTAGGATCTTAATTTATTCTTGGGTCTGAGGTTTAAATACATTTTTGGATTTTGCAGTCTGGTTTTTGGTCAAATTTATTTTGGGGTTTTATAGTCTGGTCTGAATTCTGGATTTATTTGAGGGTCTAATTTATTATATGTTCTGATGTTTGAATTTTTTGGGGATGTTGAGGTCTAGGTTGGGGTCTTAATTTATTTTAGGGTCTGGGGTTTTATTTAAAATTTGGAATTTTGGGCTTTGGTCTGGTTTCTGAATTTATTTTGACAATTGGTTTTTCTTCTGAATTACTTTGGTTTTTCAATTTACTACTTTTGGAGTCTGGGTTGGGGTCTTGGTTTATTCTAATAAATAAATTATTCTAATTTGGGGATTTGGAGGTCTAGTTTTGGTTTTATTTTGCCATTTTTTTTTTGGGTCTTAATTTATTCCATGGTCTGCAGGTTAACTACATTTCTGGCTTGTGGGGTCTGGGTTGGGGTACTAATTTATTCTAGGATCTGGGGCTTAAAGGGGTGTTATCGTTTGAACTAGATATGCTCTTGAGCTGATTCTATGAGATTGAATTTGAAATTTTAAGGGCGAGTCTCTTCTTTCAGGGGCGTGTCCTCCTGCCAGGAGGCGAGTCTCTTCTCTAAGCAGGCGTGTCTCTCCTGCCATGGAGGCGAGTCTCTCCTGCCAGGAGGCATCTCTCCTCACTGAAGACCTGTGACATCATCATTGTGTGTGAGGCAGGGAAGCAGAAGGTTGTCTGGAGAGCATATAGCCTCCTGCATGCTTCTCATGTGTCTGCAGAGCCTTCAGGCTCCACAAGCTCCTTGCTGTGCTATAACCAGTTATACACACAGCCTGAACTGATGAAACACATGTGAGGACTGTACACTTCCCCCCTCCTCCCCCTGTTACCAGGCAGGAGACTATGACTGTGTTATATGGAGGAATGCACACTGCCCTTCCCCCTCCTCTCCCTATGTTATCTGGCAGAAGACTAAGATTGTGTTGTATGGAGGAAGCACAGGACATAAGACTGTGTTATATGAAGGGATCTATGAGTTAAACAGTCAGTATTTAGCCAGATCATTCACCCTAGAGCTTGGAGAGGAGTTTTGAGGCTGCAGCCCTTGGTTTCACTATCGGTTTTAACAGCTCAGAGGGGAGTAAACACAGAGTGTGCAGGCAGCCAATCACAGAGCAGGGGGCGTGTCCGGGGTGTTTCCTGTCTGGGAGTGTATCCCAACAGGCTGAATGAAATGTCAGTCAGCCAATCACAGTGCAGGGGGCGTGTCTAGGGGCGGGATCCGACCGGGGTGTGTCCCGACTAGCCAATCACAGAAAAGGGGGCGTGTCCCGACGAGCAGCATCAGAAATAGAAAACAGATGCACAGAAAGACTCATATCTGCTAAACCAAGTGACTGAGTTAATTCAACCCAATTACAAAAGTGCTTATTTTTACTGTCCCCATAATCTGAGCTGTGATCTTTGTAGCGATACAATCCCTTTAAGTTAATTTTGGAATTTGACCTGGGGTCTGAATTTATTTTGGCATTTGGTTTTTGGTCTGAATTTATTCTAGCATTTTAACTTATTTTACTGTCTGCAGTTTAAATTAATTAAGGGCTTTTGGGGTATGGTTTGGGGTCTTATTTAATTTATTTTATTCTAAAGACTGAAGTTTTAATACATTTTGGGATTTTTGGGGTCTGATCTTAATTTATTCTAGAGTCTCAGATTCTAATTCATTTTGTCATTTTTGGGTCTGGTCTGGGGTCTCAATTGATTTTAGCATTTGGTTTTTGTTCTGAATTTATTTGGGGGTTTTAATTTATTTTACGGTCTGCAGGTTAACTCAATGTAGGGATTTTAGGGTCAGATTTGGCAGTCTTAATTTATTCTAGATTCTGGGTTTGAATTAATTCTGTGCTTTGGGGGTCTAACTTGGGGCATGAATTTATTTTGGCATTTGGGTTGTCTCACTACAAAGATTAGATTTCAACATGTATCAAATGGTAAATGAAAACTTTTTCTGAAAATATTGCGTTGTCTATTTGCCTTGTTGAGGAGATAAGAGAGATTTTATCTGCTTTGAGTGTCTTTAGGTTATCATCCTGCTCTCCCTTTTCTCTCTGCTCTTTGTCTTATCTGAGAACAGGGAGTGACAATACCACAGGTCGGCACACAGGACTGTCAGCAGCTTGAGAACAGAGTGCGTTTTCTCTAACAAACAAAGGAGACTTATTATTTTTGATTGTTTACTTTAAGCTCTGTAGCTCTCTGCTCTATAGATTACATCTCCTGCTCCCATGTCAGTGCAATAAGAAGAGCTGACAATACAGAGCTGATATACTAATCACTGCTATAGAACCATCCATAGCCTGGAAGAGAACAGGATGCATGAATCTAAGGCTGCTTTTGACTATGTGAATTTTTTTTCTACAGCTTGTGGTTTAAATTTATTTAGGGCTTCGAGATTCTGGCTTTTTAATTTATTCTAGGGTCTTGGGTTTGTAAGCATTTTTGGGTTTTCATTTATTCTAATGCCTTGACTTTAAATTCATTTTAAAATTTTGTGGTCTGTTCTGGGGTTTTAATTTATTCTAGAGTCTTGACTTTGAATTAAATTTGTGATTTTGTGGTTTGTTTTGGAGTCTTAATCTATTCTAGGGTCTTGACTGAATTCATTTTGGGACTTTGTGGTCCGTTCTGGAGTCTTAATTTATTTGAGAGTCTTGACTTTAAATTCAATTTGTGATTTTATGGTTTGCTTTTAGGTCTTAATATATTCTAGGGTCCTGACTTAGAAGTCATTTTGTGATTTTGTGGTTTGTTTTTGGGTCTTAAAGGGGTTTTCTCACTACAAGTATTGCTTTTTATGTTAAAGATCTTACAAAAACAAGTCACTTTGCAACATGTGTCCATTAACAGTGTCCTACCTATTCCTAGATATCCCCTCTTGTATGGGCTGCATCAGCTCCTCAGGTTGCTATAGCTACAGACCTGTTCGCTCTATCCTGATAGGCTGGCAGCACTGGTTGCTATACCTACAGACTTGTTCAATCTCTCCTGATAGGCTGCCAGCACTGGTTGCTATAGCTACAGACCTGTTCAATCTCTCCTGATAGGCTGTCAGCACCGGTTGCTATAACTACAGACCTTCTTCTGCTGCAGCCTAGTGGAAGCCAGTAAACACGCCCCTGAATTCAAAGTGAAACCAAGAAAACAGGACTGAGGTGAGATGAATCAATGTAGTGAGACAACCCCTTTAATATATTCGAGTCTTGAATTCATTTGGGGATTTTGTGGTCTGTGTCGGGGTCTTAATTTACTCTATGGTTTTGAGTTTCAATGCATTTTAAGATTTTGGCATCCAGTCTATGGCCTGAATGAAGCTGAGCTGCAATACCAGACATGGCCACTGAACAAGGGTTGGCGCCGCTTTCCTTCTAATGCTGGTTCTTCACATCTCTGAGGTCACTTGAGAGTCCGGCACTTCTCTGAGCAGCACATCTCCAGATTTTTTAGCCTCCTTCTAGAAGCAAATAGCCGGCCGTCGTTGTGCAATGTTCCATGTTGTAGATGTAATTTCATGGTGACGGGTTCACATTAAGGGCCGAGCAAGTGATGTCATAGTGTAAGGTTTCCTCATAGTGAAATGATCGGCCTCAATGTCAGACATGAAACCACGCGGACTTTGTGGCTCCATGTAGCATTCATATCTATCAAACACATGTCTTAGAGAGAGATGCTGGCCGGATAATCCTGCGTGTATCGATTACCATGAGATCTTCTGGCATCGACTGGAAGTGTCAATCAAATGTGACAAAGCAGAATGAGCCTGACTTTACCTTACATGCTGCAGGACAAACACCACCAAGGAGGAAGAGGAAGATAAAACGCTTCCAAAAAATCAAATTACTTTGTAGATTTCCTACTTTTCTATGGAATTAGGAATAGATTCAAAATATTAACCCCTTTTTGTGAAAACTGTCTAGCAGTAAGACCAACTTTGTTGCCATTTGCTCACACGCCGTATTTGAGATACTTTTTTTGGTACATATTTTGTACCAAAATACATACTAAAATACGTATTTAAAGGGGTTTTGCCATGATCTACTGTTGACGTGGGATCCTCCAAAATGGGTATTTAATAAATTTTCTAAATATATGTCATCAAATAAAGTGAAGCCTCTGAGATCTACAGCCTGACTAAGATGCCCTGGGTTTCATGACAGTTTACTTCAGACACGACCAGGAGCTGACTGGAGCTGAGCTGGCCGCGCTTGAGTTGTTTGCACTTCTTATCTGATGGCAGGGAACATGTACCAGCTTTGAAGGGACTGGGGAGAAAGATGTTGTGTCTTTTGTATAGAGAATCAACTGGTTGTAATGTAATTATCTGAGTAAACATGCAGAACCCTCCCTGGCTCTCTGCTCATCCCCCCTCCCTCTCTCTCTTTGTGAAGGAATCACAAGCAGGGGAAATCAAACGCAAAATTTAGCAAGAGAATTCGAAGAGGTCCCTTAGCGCTCAGCAGGAATGAAGAAAACCAACTATTTGATTTAAAGTTGGTTTATTGTAGCATAAAAGGTGCTATCCCGCTTCTTCAGGCATACATAACTTAAAATCACCTTGGTTTAAATATGGTGCCAAATTGGAAATGAGGCTCAATCATTAACTCTAATTTTCTCCGAGGATCATTTTGTGACGAGAACTGGGGGATCATTGAAATTTCTTCGTGAAGGAATGAAATACTCTGCCTGCTCAGAGCTTATCTCCTCTCCTGAGCAAATAAGAGGGAGAAATAAAACGCATATAGCTTGTGCACAATACAGTTATCCCCTGTGGATTAACAAAACAATGTTTGCTCAATTACAGAGACTGAGTATCAGGAGCGTGCATGGGAGGTAGAGCGATGACATCACAGAGGAGGTACTTGTTTTTTTAAACACAAACACAACACCCCTTTTTTCAAGCCTCTAGAGGGGAGTATCAGCCTGTTAGGTGAGGAACTCACTTCTTGGCAAATCCCCTTTAACAATGTTCCAGTCAGATCTCATTAATTTCTGTCACAATTGTGCTTTACAGATCCGCAGCTTTGAGCTCTGGTCGCCGGCCACTGCCGTTGCAACAAAAACCGCGGTTTTGGCTGTAGTTTCTTTATATTTGTTTTCACCAGTGTGAACACTGTCAGGCTATGTTCACACGGCTTAATTGCGGGACGTAATTATGCCCCGCAATTACGCCGTGTGGACGGGGGCGGGAGCGGGGAAGTAAGCATGGGGCCGGCACTTCGCCGGCCCATAGACTATCACTGCTAGCGGCGCGTATACGCCGCTAGAAAGTGACATGTCAATTATCTCCTCGCCCGGCGGCTTCGCCGGGCGGGGAGAGGCGAAGTAATCCATAGTTCTCTATGAGAACTGTGAATTACCGTAATGAATGGGCCGTTTTTGGCCCGTAATTGGCGCACTTCGGCGCGTAATTACGGACCGAAATATGGCCCATTTTAAGCAGTGTGAACATGCCTTTATACTCTGCTCTGTTAAATGACTCCTGGCCAACACCTGTAGTCAGTGTCCTCCAGCACTCGGCTAGTTAAAGGGAATGTGTCATCAAAAATGACTTATTGTTTAACTCATGTTTTTATGTTAAACACATTTTTTACAAATTTTGGGCAATTTTTTTTTATTTTCCTTATCACTTTTAATATTTTTTAATAATTCTTAAGTCCTGCAGTTTTTACTTGGGCCACTAAGCCTAATAATAGTCTGACACTTCCTGTTCTGTAGATAAAGATTCTCAGTTGTCTGCTTATTATCAGCACAAGCAGGGTCAAACTGAAAGGAGACACCAGTGTGAATAGATAACACAGGATCCACCAGTCACAAGAGGAGATGTCACAGTTCACCCTTTCACTTCCCTGCACAGTGACTTCTTCCCAGGTCACAGAGTATGCCTAGAAAGCTCTCCTATAGAAGTGAATGGAACTGAGTCAGTCTTAAGTCTCCTCTGTGAATGAAGCTACTGTAAAGCATCTCTCTGACTGCTGTTAAAGCAGTGCAAACAAGGCCTAGTGGCCAAAGTGAAAACTACAAGACTTAAGAATTATTTAAAAATATTGAAAGTGATATGAAAAATTATAAAAAAAAATAACCAAAAATTCTAAAAAATGTGTTTTTAACAAAAAAAACGAGTTAAACAATAAATAATTTTTGATGACACTTTTCCCTTTTAAAGGGGAGTTGGGCACCCCTAAAAGGCAGGGACAGTGGGTTGGGAACAGCGTCAGGGCCTCACTCAGTCGGTGTCTACTCGTGTGCCCCTGACCGGTTCCTCACTTTTCACTGTAAAATACGGACCCTTGTTTACATGATATGCATTTTACATACGTAATTGTTTTGCACTTTCGGTTGGTACGAAAGAAGTGACGCGAACTCTTGATCAGTTTTATGCATGTAAAATCCCCATAGAAAACAATGTGGTGCATGTTTGGAGGCTAGAAAACTTATCCAAATACGTACTAAACTTTCTGGTAAGTTTACACGCCTGAAATACACTTGAGTCCAAATTGGTTGAACTTAAATCTTATAGAGGGGTGTAGTGAATAAACGTAGTGAAGTACACATCTGAAAACCATATCCAAATAAGAAACAAATACGTATCTAAATTTGGAATTTTTTGGATACGTTTTTTGGATGCAGATTTTGGACTGATTTATATCTACTGGGGGTTTGATATACCTAATGGGGGGTCCTATAAAGCTAACTAATGGGGACTATATACCTCCCTACATACTGACCTTTATACTAACCTACTTACTGAGGGGGTCTACATATCTATCTACTGAGATGGCCTATATACCTAGTAAGGGGCTACCTAATGGACCCCACATCTTATTATACTAAGGGGGGACCTATTTTTGCAACCTTATTAGGAATATATACTTTATTTTTTACCTACTGAGTGGATCTATGTACTTACTCATGGTACCTATATACCTATCTACTGTGGGAGGCCTATATACTTACCTATCTACCGAGGAGGCCAATATACCTACCTACTGAGGGACTTGTATAGCTATCTAATAATATATTATCTAACTAAATGGGGGCTTTCATACCTATATACCTAATGGGGGTTTACCTACCTAATGGGGGCTACCTATCTGTTTGTCTAATTTTTTGGGGGGAGGTAGGTGTATACTATATTGGGTGTGTCCTACCTACTGGTGGCACAAATATGGGTCCAAAATTTGGTGAGGGCATTTAACTTTTTTTGGGGTACAATTGCTGTGCACCAAGGGAGACATTATTCCTAATAGGGGTGCTATGGATGGGGAGATTGTGCACAGGTGGTAATTGGTAGGTAGGTGCTGGAAAAGTGAGGAGTCTAATATGTTTGTTTGGCAAATTCTGCAGGGGTGATTTGACCGTAGAAATCTCATGGCGGTCCCAGACCAAAGAAGAAGAAAAAGGAAAGAGAACGACTATCAGAAAACGTCACCTGGATCACTGGGTTTTAACGCGTTTTTAACACTTATATGTTGCAGAGTTTTTGTACAACTGGGATTACCACTATATGGCACTGTATGTTTAAAGTACATCTGTAGGAGGCTCTGTTTCCTGCTTTTACTGCATATGGGGCACTGAGGTGGGAATAACAGACTACAAAGTTGTTTACACTGGGACTACCCCATATGGTCACTGTATGGAGAGAATAACAGTCTGCAGACCTGGATCTGGGATCTACCACTTTAAAAGGTCCTGATGGTACAGTCTGCAGAGCCTGTGACACTGGTACATCATATTCAATGTATGGGGGGTAATATACAGTCGCAGAGCTGTGTACCTGGTATCTATCACTATATGGTCAATATATGGAGGCAAAATACGTCTGCAGAGCCTGTGAGCTGGATCTACCCTATTGGTCATGTATGGTGGTAATTCAGTCTGCGACCTTATACACTGGTATCTACCCCTATATGGACACTGTTTTGGGGTAATATACATCGCAAGAATGTGTAACCGCATCTACCACTATAATGGACCTGTATTGTGGTAATATAAAATCCACAGAGTCGTGACACTGGTT
>JAODAL010059566.1:0-21407 GCA_025379985.1 Phyllomedusa bahiana
AGTAAGCAGGTATATAAATTTTCCCCCCTCGGGCGGTATATATACATTACTCCCCGTAAGGCAATATAAAAATATCCCCCTCAGCAGTATATCCAGGTCCCCTCAGTAAGGCGGGTGTAATAGATAGGGCCCCCCCATCAGGCTTGTATAGATACATGTCCCTCATTAAGGCAGGTAAAATAGATAGGCCCCTCAGTCAGGTATATACAGTCCCCTCAGTAAGGCAGGTGTATAGATAGGACTCCTCAGGCAGGTATATATACATGTCTCCTCTGTATGGCAGGTATACAGATAGGCCCCCTCGGGCAGGTACATATAGGTCCCCTCAGTAAGTCAGTTATATAGATATGCCCCCTCAGGCAGGTATATACAGGTCACCTCAGTAAGGAAAGGTATAAGATATGCCCTTCAGGCAGTATATATGTATGTCCCCTCAGTAAGGCAGGTATAAAGATAAGGCCCCTCAGGCAGGTATATACTGGTCCCTCTCGGAAAGGCAGGTATAAAGATAGGCCCCCTCGGGCAGGTATATACACGTTTTCCTCAGTAAGGCAGGTATACAGACAGGCCCCCTAAAGGAGTTATATAGTAAGTTCCCTCAGGCAGGAAGGTATATAGATAGGCCCCCTTAGGCAAGTAATCACCATTAAAAATACTAACAATAATAGTCACCTTACCTCTTTCCTTGCCTGAGATCTTCCTCTTCTGCCCGACACTGGTGGCGGGACATCATCACGCTGTGAACAAGATGTGCACAACTCCAATTAGATTGGGTCTCAAAGTTGAGTCACCATACCGGAAAGGATTATTTATATAAAATATACTTATCATATTTAAAATATAAATAATTTTCTTACAGTCCACTATGGAGGCAGGGTTGGAGGAAGATCTTACTCCATCCGAGGGACTGTCACTTCATCATTCCTGCTCGATGCCTCATGCTTTGCTCTACTAGTGGTTAAAATAAGGCACATTTCCAACTCTTTGGGGATAAAGTTTCACCAACAATTCTTTCTGTAAACCAACAGGAAACACAGTAAAAATAAAATCAGCTGAGTGTTTACAGTATGTCCAGGTTATTAAATTTTTCTCCTACTCGATTAGCAAATAATCCATAAAAAATATACCCAGGACACTAGTTAAATTTTCTTATATTACCAAAATTCTCAAATTTCACAAATATTTAAAACATAGCAATTTCACTTGTGTAAAATATTTAAAACCCTGCAGTATGTCATCCTCAGGTGCACCCCCGTGCATTTCATCCTTGTGTATCCACCAATTTTCCCTTTTTACTCCAAATAGTAGTAGCGGGAAAAGGCCTCCTGCGCTCCTTTGCTGCTACAGCATTTTTTGAGGGACCAAAACATCGCTGAAAATGTACAATAAGGCTGGAAAATTTACATCAAATAATTTTTTCCCGGGAACACAAAAAGACCTATTCTACAAAAATCACACCCCAAAATTTGGATTTAGGGCTGGAAACACAGATAGGGTCTTTTTCCCTTGGTAAAGGAAGGGGGGTTCTCATTTTTCCCCTACTTTATACCAGCCTCAAATGGAAAGCCCCCCAGGTTTACAAGACAGTTTTCATCCTTTTTATGGAAAATGGCATTATTACTTAGGCTTTAAGAAACGGCCGTTGACCGTGTCTATGTTTCCCACACCCATGCCCCCATTACTTTAACATAGTAATGGTGGTCCCCATGGTTTGGCTTATTAGTAAAGGGTTTTCTCACTACAGGGTTCAGTTTTCAAATGTAGGAAAAGGTAAATGAAGAGTATTACCAAATACATTCTTTTTTTTTGATATTCTCTGGTCAAGAAAAAAGAGGTTTTTATCTGCCTGAGTGTTTCAAGGCCCTTTGTTACAGTACATTTTCCCCTTTCTGATTAGACAGGATCAGGGAGGACGTCCCCAATGGGGTTTAGATGGAGCAGAGTTTTTTATCTTTTAAATGATTTAATTATTTACCTTTGAAAGAAACTTATTTCCCTCCTGGGGACTCTTTTTTAAACTTGTTTTTTTAAGGGGAAAAACAAAAAAGGGCAGGGAAAAAAAAAACGAAAACCCACTATTTTCCAGAGAACCAAATACCCCAATCACTGCTATAAACCTGAAGTTCATATGTCGAAGTCCTGTGATTTTGAAGAGCTAAAAAAAAACCCCTTTTTTTACTTTAAAAAGAATGTTTCTTTTGCCACTAAACATAGTTTTAAATGCAAGAAGTTTTAGTTAAATCTGTGCCTTCCCCTTGTCCCCCCCCCCTTTCTCATACAGACAGCCCCCCTGCTCCCATCTCTCTCAACAATTTTTCCCCCATCCCCCCTTTTTTCCCAACACACTCCCTCTTCATCCCTCCCTCCTCTTTCTCAGATTTGGGCCTCCGGGGCCCCTTTCATCTCAGGGGGACTATTCTCCATGTATCCTTCTCCCCACACACTGCTCCTCATCCCCCTTCTCAAAAATTCTAGCTCCTCCCCAACACCATTTTCATTGCCCCCCTTTCAATATTTTAAAGCCCTCCTTCCACAAAAGACTTCTCCCAACTTACTTTCTTTCCCCAACCCAAAATTACCTTTTTCCCAGGTTTTAAAAATTTCCCAATTGCTTTTTTTGCCCGGGGGGCCTGAAATACCTATTTAAAAATTGTTTTCTTCTTTTGGCCTTCCCCAATCAAAAAAGGACGACGTGGCCCATTCAAAACCAGAGAGTATTTTACCAATCAGAAAGGACGACAGGGAAACCCCTTATAACTATGGAGAAATCATTTGTATTTCTTTATTTTGTTGCACCCCTTCTATTGATCCTTGGTAACGAAAATAAAGAAAAAAACCTATTTTATTGAATTATTTTTTTTTTTTCTTTACCCCCCTATTTTTATCATTTTTTTATAACTCGGGCAAAATTTCTGTAAATCTTACATTTGAATTCGGCCCAAAACATTTTTTTTCAGATTGCATTGAAAACCCACAGGAGCGTCGCTCGCCTCCCATTGGGACAAAACTGTGCCCTTTTAACTTTTGCCAATCAAGGCTCCTCGAATTTCTTTTTCCCCTTAAACTCTATAGAAAGTACTCCCTCTGATTGGCAAGCTGGACAGCCCCCCCCGCTTCAACCAAAAAGCTTTTCTGCCTTTTTACGTATTTTGAAATGTCCCCCTTTGAATATATTGGCAATACTTTCCCTAGGTTAGAAGGGGCATTGCCCCCTCCTATTCTGATTGGTCAATACCCTCCAAAGGGTTAGAAGGGGCCACGTCACTCCATTCTATTGGCTGGTTTAGCCGACCCAAAAAAAGCTTAAACAATTTGAAATTTTGATTTTCCCGGCAATTTTCCAATATCCTAATTTCCCATATTGCGCCGTTCTAATTTTTTTTAAAGGTTTTTTTAATGTAGTTTTCATTTTTGGGGTTTGAGCTCTTTTTCTGAAAATGTTTTCCGCCTTTATAAAGGCGATTTTTTTGGAATCATACTCCTGCCGCACGGACCTGAGCGCCGAGATTTCTGTTGCGATCTTCTATCTGCTTCCTCTTATGTTACGTTCTTGCTTCACTTCGCCAACCCGGAGCATTTAGACCAAAATAAACTAGGTCTGCCTGTCGGAGCTGCCGAGCGCTGCACTGCGCCGCACTTTGCCGACTCGCGATCGTACATGCCTCGAAGTTTTCGAGCGCGCCGGAACGCCCACACCGCGCCCACACCGCGCCCATTGCCTGCCCCTTCATGCGGGGCGCAGCTGAAAGTGGCGAACGCTGCGCCTAACACTGCATCCCTGCGTTCAACAGGGGGATTCGGGCCGGGAGGTGCAGATTACTCCAAAAAACAGGCGAAAAGCCCGATCATACATGTCGCCCCAAGTATTTTTTCAGGTTTGGTGAAAGCTTGTACCTCCAGCTACAGGGAACCTCGATGGGGTCCACTGTGGCAACCAGCTATGCTGGGAATTTCATGGCTGCATTTGAGAAAAAACATACCTTTTTTCCTCCTAGTATTTTTCCCTAGTTAGAGCTTGGTATGTGGACGACGTCTTTGTGCTCTCGATGGGAATACAACATGAATTCTTGTCCATTGGGGAATTCTTGAATGAGATACATCCTCAAATTCAGTTCTCTATGATGGAGCACAGGGATGTCATCTAGTACATTGATGTGGAGGTGCAAAAAATGCTAAGTACATTGCAGACTATACCGATTGATAGGAATAATGTATTACATAGGGAACGTTGTCATGCCCCCCAGATGTTTGCAGGTATACCTATCAGCCAATTTATACGAGCACATAGGATTTGCTCTGATACTAATATATATCTGAGGCATATGGCTGAAATCATTGATAAGTTCATTGATAGAGGTTATAACAAAGAAAAAAAAAAGGAAAACATAGGCTTAGAGTTTTTACATATAGATAGGAAATTACTACGTACTCCTAAGGCCAAAACAAGATATGAATGCTTATTATTTCTAAGTACCTATGATAGCCATAGCACCCTTATCAGACATACCATACAGAAATATTGGGCATTATTACAAGTGACCCTAAATATGGAAAGCTATTTAAAGAATGACCCCAATTTGTGTATAGAAAGGGACGGACAATTGGGAACCAGACAATGTCTTCTGACCTTAGGTCACGTATGAGAATGAGAGAGAGTAAACTACGGACAGATTGGTGTGGAACATTTGAATGTCTCAATTGCCTAAACTGCACTTGGATAATAAAAGATCCAGAGATAGCCCATCCATCAAAAGACACTAGTATAAAAATTAAGGGCTTTTATACCTGTGATACTTAGCAGGTTATTGATTTGCTAAAATGCCCCTGTGGAAAGGCATATCAGGGATAGACTAGCCACAGTATATGGACATGTTCACACGGTGTTTTGGATACGCTTTTGCACTAAGTAGAACGTATTGTGTTAAATGCATTCAAAAATGTACCGCAAAGTGTGGAACTTTTTTGGATATGTTTTCTGAACTGCAAAAATGTACCCCTATCGTTTCTATGGGCTTTTCAATGCGTTAAACTGATCCGTTTTATACAATGCAAAAATGTATGTAAAACACGTATCGTCTGAACGAGGATACATATTTTACATTGAAATCAATGTAATCACACTTTAACATGCCTGGGGTGGCTGAGTTACATTGGTGCATCCTAACAGATCAGTCCTTACTTTCTACACGCTTGCTTCAGAAAGAGGCAGTGTGGATTTTTAAATTGGATATTTTATCACCCTTGGGACTTAATGAAAACATGAATGAAGCTTTAGGTGGGTCTTAATCTATTATACATCTATATATACTGTGATATTATAAGGTTTATATTGTTTAGATACTAACATATTATATGTGATTGCCAATTAACCCCTATAAGAAGATAACCTGCCTACAATGCGCACAGGTGAGAAAGATGGCTCCGCCCTTCGAAATGTCGCAGCCAGGTTTTGCGGACTGTTGTCTAATCTGCGGCTATCTCCAGCTTTCTATATTGACTAAAAGTTTGTACTTTACTACTGTACTGGACTATCAATCTTTGATGCATCACGGATTTATGCTAGCGTTTTTACTGTTTTTTGGGATTGCATTTTGTTAATAAAAAGTAACTGTTAAAAACTACTATCAGGTTTGCATTAATCAAAAAATGACAGGAACTTGGGAGGTAATGTATGCTCTCAAAACGTTTAAGAAAGTGTACCAAAAATTAGTTGAATCCTGACTCCCAACAGACCCCTCGTCAGATCAGTTCCTTGGCTATGCCCCCTCCTCCATGGGTCCCTGTGCAGCTAACTAGTGGTATGTGTCACGGTGCATGGCATGGTCTCTGTCTTGGACTGCAGACATGCAGTGCCTCATCAACTGCTGATGTCCCTGCAATGTCCCCTGTGTGTGCATGGTCTGTGCCGCAGCTCCTGCTGCGGGCCACGGGCATGGCTGTGTTCTGCTGCGTGGTCGGTGAGGGCGGCAGTGTCCACCAGCAGTTACTACTCATCTGTCCATGCTTCTGCTCCACCCGTGATCCTGCATGCACGCATCCTCTGTGGCTTCCGCTACGTTCATGCAGTCCCCATAAATCGTGCAGCAGTCTTCAGCTAAAGTTTGTCCCAATTACCTGGCCTATGATGACCTGTGATCTCCTGTTATTAAAGGAACTTCTTGTCTTTGCTCCTGGTCAGTTCATTGATGCCATTTATAGAGCTTGACCCCTGTTGTTGTTACTGCTTTACCTGCCAAAGCACCAGTTTGCTATCTCTACTGCTGTTCCTGCTGCTCTATCTGTCCGCTATACCTGCCTGGGACCCGCTACCTGTTTACAGCTATACCAGGCTGTGAACCGTCACCACTATTTGTACCTGGTATACCTGGTGTCCCTGTCCTACACTGCGGCTGCCATTTACACTCGCGATGGCCCAGAGGATCCACCTACGCGGGCGTTTCTAACCATTGCATTAGAAGACATGACAATACGAATGGACCACAACTTCGCCTCCTGTAGCTATAAACAGTCCCAGCTTGCATCTGCCTTTGCCTGCCCATTTCTATGGAGATCCCCATTCTTGGGGATACACTTTGAGGTCCTGGCACACCAGTTTCCATCTGACCAAGCAAAGGTAGCATTTATCATCGGCCTGCTCTCAGGTGAAGATTTGGCCTGGGCTTCACCCCTTTGGGAGGGAGGGGTCCTGCTAACAGGGGATCTACAAGAATTTTTGTGTGCCTTTTTAAAGACCCTTTGCACAATACTTCTGCGGCATCTGCTTCACTCTATTCCTTTCAAGGCAGCTGTACGGTGGGCCAATATGCTATCCAGTTCTGCACACTGGCTTCTAAATTTGCTTGTAGTCTTCTGGGGGGACCTCGCTGGGTGTATCAAGGATGAGCTGGGTGGTCGTGACCTACCAAGTTCTCTGGATGACCTTATTGCTCTGACTACCAAGATTGACATATGTTTTGCTGAAAGAGAATTAGAGCTTCGCCAGCAGCCAACACCCTTCCGTCCTAGCAAGCTGCCTTGCCTTGTACCTGTACCCCCAGATCTACCTCCCCAGGGACCCGCATTCCGTCAGAATAAACTTATGGAGGTGAATCAAATTCATCTCTCTGCGGAGGAACGCACTTGCTGGTGCAGTTTAAATCTGTTTCTATACTGTGGCGGTACCCGACACTACCTGAAGAACTGCCCAATCCACCCAGCTATGCCATGAAAACCTCAGTGCCAATGTTTTGTGGGTGAGGCGACCCTGAATGATACATCCGTTCCTCATATGACCATTCTGGTCACTCTCCGTTACACATCTGGTGCTACATTTGCTGTCTCTGCTCTTTTGGACTCTGGTTCTTCTGAGGACTTCATTCACCTGTCTCTACTGGAGAAGTCCTGCCTGCCTGTCTCCCATCTGGAGAAACCCATGCATTTCTCCTCCATCAACGGGAGAATAATGAAGGAGCCTGTCCAATTCCGTGCAAAGTCTTTGTCTCTTCAAATTGGAAGTTCCCATAAGGAGGAAATTCTTTCTTTCTTCTGCCCTATTCCTCTGCTTCGGTTGTGCTTTGTCTCCCGGGGTTCTGGCTTCGCAATCCGTCATTGGATTGGAAAATGGGTGAAGTTGTCCTGTGAGGGAGCATTGCCACTCACGCTGCCTCTGGTGCATTCCCGCCCACCCGTATCCCTGCCTATTGCCTTTGTTGTGCCAGCTGTGGAGTCTCAAGACCAAGAAGAGTTTCGAGACTCCCAAGCCTTCTCAGATTCCCGCTCATCTCTCCCCCTGCCTACCGTTTCTGCTCCCCAAGTCCAAGAAGTGAACCGGGACTGACTAGACAGTTCTTGGAATACTGAGGAGGAGGTGGTTACACTGGGTTATTTTTGGGGTATCCAGCTAGCCTGTAGAGGAGGGCTTAAAGGGGGGGGGGTACTGTCATGGTGCATGCCGTGGTTCCTGTCTTGAACCATGGACGTTACCGAATCTCTGCTACTGCCGGTGTCCCTGCAATGTCACTTTTGTGTGGCACGGTCCATGCCGCGGCTACAGCTATGGACCGCGGGCATGGCTGTGTTCGTTCGCTGTCCTCGGCCCCTGCTGCGGTGGCGGTGTTGGTGGCGGCGTCAAACTGCAGTTACTACTCACCTGCCTGCGATCTTGTCCGCACATGTTCCCTGTGGCTTCCACTGCTCTCACGCGCTCATCCTAGGGCGCGCATGTGGTAGTCTTCTGCTATTCTGCTTTGCTCCTGGTCAATTCATTGATGCCCTTTATAGAGCTTAACCCCTGTTGCTGTTTCGCTGTTTCTAAACCCACGTTATCTGTACATTTACTGCTGTTCCTGCCATAGTACCAGTTTGCTATATCTACTGCTGTTTCTGCTGCTGTATCTGTCCTCTATACCTTCCTGGGATCCGTTACCCGTCTACAGCAATACCCAATTGTGACTAGTCACCGCTATTAGTACCTGGTGTCACTGTCCTGCTCTTCAGCTGTCGTCACAAGTAGCCTGCCACTTACACTCCCGGTGGCCCAGGGGATCCGCCTACCCGTGACGATTCTAACCGCTAGATTACAAAACGTGACAGTATGTATGCACCTATTGCCAGTATAGGAATAATATCATCAACAATGCCCATACCAGTGTGCCCACCATTCATAATTAGCTCCAGTTTTGTGTCAGTGAAATAGGTGTCAATAAATTATTTATGCACCTAATAGTACCCCTATGATATCTGAGGCAAGTGCTGCTCTCTTCTCCATGTCACATGCAAGAGGCCAAACAGCACACTGACCTACTGAATATTAGACACTTGTTTGGCATGAGTTGGATAGCCAGTAGCTGTATAAAAGATGCCTGCAAACTAAATCAGACCACTTATTGTTTCAGTATAACTCAACTGTAAAATTGCATTATTATTATTATCTATTATTTAAATCACGCCATGTAGTACTGAGAATAATCCACTAATAAGTCTTAGCTGGCGCAGGGTTGACAGCCTGACTACGAGGGCTGCCAGTCGACAGGAATACAACTAAAAGGCATGTGCCTTTGGCCATCCCAAATATGTAGGTTAATGGCAGATTTGGGCCTATGGCTGCTGTCAGACTGATCGCTGCTATTTCACAAGCGGGCACATTCTGTATGTGCTCTTGGGATGTCAAGAAGCAACCTGATTATAAAGGGAATGTGACAGGTATACGCTGTTCTATGCAAATTTCACTAATATATGAGTGTAGGAGCATAGTGGATTTATTTATTCATATAATTCTCTGCAGCTATAGGTTGAAATGAGGTACGTAGTACGTTAACCCCTTAAAGGGGATGTATCCCTTCATCAGTTTGTGTGTTTCATTGTACTCTCAGTTTCGCAGCTTTTCAAATCCATGTGTGTTTCTTACCTTCCCAGCTGGGTGTTTCTTAACTTCACTGTTCATGCTCACTCCCGAGTCAGTGTGCTCTCCCTCTCCCCTCTCTGTCCACATGTCACTGTGTCGTTCCTCTCCCTATGCAGTCTTATTTTGTAAGAACTGTTTACATACCACAGGCCTGCATTCAGTCTAGACAATCTTCTATGAACTCAGAGCACTGATCTCTTCTCCTCTCACAGCTGGAGGTTTGTTATAGTTGAATCCAGTCTTCCATGAACTCATTCCGAGCAGCACAGATTTGCCTCCTTTCTATGTTTACATGCAGGAGCATTAGGCACCGAGCACAATTCTGCTGTTTTCTGATTGTAGAAGCAGCTGCAGTGTTACTGTGCAGATGCTGGCTGTGCAGAGTGTAATGTTGCCGGCCCCTTATTCTGAGTGAGAGGCAGGAATGCGCGCTCCCGTGAATATGACCGGGGGCCAGACAAAATGTAAATTAGTTGAGCCGTCAGCCAATGAAATGAAAGAAGGAATCCAACCGGCACTGGGGAATAGTGTTTACACAAAACGAAGATAGGGCAGACTGCGAATACAAGACAGCTTTGCTAATGACATCTAATTGCAAAGTTACTTGTTTTCACTGTCCCCTTATTCTGAAGACCATTTAACCCCTTACCGCCGGAGCCAGTTTTGGCCTCTCTGACAGAGCCCCATGTTTGAAATCTGTCATGTGTCACTTTATGTGAGAATAACTTTTTGACACTTTAACCTATCCATGTGATTCAGAGATTGTTTTCTCGTTACACATTGTGCTATAAGATAGTAAGAAATTTTGGTCCAAAAAATGCTTGTTTATTTGTGAAAATATAAAAGAATCATGAAAAATTTGAAAAATTTTCCAATTTTAAACTTCAAAAATTTCTGCATGTAAGACAGATAGTTATTCCACTCAAAATAGTTTATAACTAGCATCTACCCTATGTCTTCTGTAGTTTGGCATCATTTTTTTAAATGTCGTTTTTTTTTACGACATTAGGGGGTTTAGAAATTTAGTAGTAATTTTAAAATTTTCAACAAAATTTGCAATATACATTTTTTAGGGACCAGTCCAGTTCTAACATGATTTTGATTGGCCTGTATGTTAGATACCCCCATAAATGACCTCATCTAAGAAACTACACCCCTTAACCCCTTAACGACCTTGGGCGTATGAGTACGTCCCAGGGCCGCTCAGGGGCTTTGCAGGGGGATCGCGCCGCGACCCCCCCCCTCCCCCGCACAGCTGCCGGGTGTTAGCGGCAAACCGCCGCTAACACCTGGCAGTAACAGCGCCGGTGTGGGTGGCTCCGCCCGCTGGTGCTTTTTTTAACCCCATCAAGACACCGCGGAAAAAGATAGCCGCGGCGTCTGAATTAACGCCGATGGTGCCGCGGCGCACCGATCGGTGTGGTGATCGGCATCAGCGCAGCTATGCTGCGCCGCTCCGATCACCGGGCAGTGGGGTGGGGAGCCTTGGGAAGGCTCCCGTCACTTACCCTAGCCGGTTTGCCCCACTTCTGTCGGCAGACAGGAAGTGGGGAAACTGCCATCTTTGTACACCCTAATGCATTTGCCTTTGCAATGCATTAGGTTGTATTAACAATCGCGCCCCCTAGTGGTCAAGCACCATAAGGGGGACTAAATGTTACAGTAAAAAAAAAAAATTAAATAAAGTTTTTAAAGTAACAAAAAAAAGTATTAAAAGTTCAAAATCACCCCACTTTCCCCATATTACAAATAAAATCATTAAAATAAATAAAAAAGTTACACATATTTGGTATCGCCGGCGTCCGAAAAAGTCCGATCTCAAAAAATATAATATCATTTATCCCGTGCGCTGAACACTGTAGAAGAAAAAAAATTCCAAACGCCAAAATTTGCATTTTTGGAAATTTTACGTCGCTCAAAAAATGGAATAAAAATTATCAAAAAAAGTCACATGCATTCCAAACTGCTAAGCGATAAAAAAGTACAGTTCAGCCCGCAAAAAATGCCCCCACTCACTGACGTCCGTAGTGTTAGTACAAAAAAGTTATTGGTCGCACAAAATGTGCCCGTAGCGCAAATTTCAAAAATAGAAAATGTTTGGAATTTTTATATGGTACCAAAGCATAACAGAAACTCTACATGTTTGGTATTGCCGAATGTGTAACAACCTGTAGAATACAGATAACACATTATATTTACCGAAGATTGAACGCCGTAAAAGCAAATCACCCAGAAACATGGCGAAAATACGTTTTTTTTCACAATTTGTCCCACTTGGAATTTTTTTGCGTTTCCCAGTATATCTATAGTATAGTGAATAACACCATTAAAAGTACATCTTGTCCCGCAAATAAAAGCCCCATGTGTCTATGTAGGTGGAAAAATAAAAAAGTTACGGCTTTCAGAAGGCGAGGAGGGAAAAACAAACGTGTCACAAAAAAAACCCTCGGGTCCTGAAGGGGTTAAAGTATTCAAAACCGCTTTTAGGAAGTTAATTAACCCATTAGGTGTTTCACAGGAATTAAAGCAAAGTGGAAGTGAAATTTCAAAATTTCACTTTTTTTTGCAGATTTTCAATTTTTATACAGTGTTCACAAGAGTACGGTAAATGTGATCAGGGAAATACAACGTAATATTGATTCCCCAGATTCTGCCGTTTTCAGAGATATCACATATGTGGCCTTAGTGCATTATTTGGCTCAACCACAAGCCCCAGAATAGGAGGAGCACCTACTGGACTCTGGGGTCTCATTTTCATTACCATTTTATTTAGAGGCCATTTGAGGTTTGCGGACATCCTAAGGCGATAAAACTTAATAAACACCCCTAAAAAGACCCCATATTGGAAACTACACCCCTTACGGAATATATCCAGGGGTGTAGTGAGCGTATTGACCCCACAGCTGTGTCACAAAATTTTTTAGCGTTAGGCTGTGAAAATAAAAAATAAAAAAATTCCCAATAATCTGCAATTTTAAAAACTGAAAATTTTTTTATTTTTAAAAAAGGAATCCGGTAAAAAAATGCACCCAAAACCTTGTTAAAATTTTCCTTTTCCAAGTTTCGGCAATACCCTACATGTGGGTGTAAACGTGTTTGGGCCCCCATGGCAGGCATATAAGGAGGGAGCGCTATTTGGGTTTTGGAACCAGATTTTTGGGGGGCCCTGTCGCATTTACAAAGCCCCCCCAAAATACCAGAACAGGTGAAAATTTCCCGAAGTGAACCCATTTTTGATTCAGCTTGCGTCATAGATCTCATCTATGGGTGTATTGTACATTTTTTGGGTGCACAGGTTTACAAAAAATTTTTTTTGTTTTTTGCATTGGGCTTGAAAATAGGGAAAACCGTTTCCAAAACCATTTTTTTTTGGGCTTTAATTTTAAAAGATTCGCTGTGCAGTAAAAGACAGGAACTTTACTATGGGGTCCGGGGACAATTCAATGGGAAAAAGTTTATATAAATTTTTTTTTTTTTTATTACTTTTTTCACAATAGAAAAAAGGGCTATAAAAAAATTGCTTTTTTAAAGTTGTTCTGTTCCCGAAGCCATAACTTTTTTTCATTTTCTGATACAGAGCTGATTCTGGGGTTGTTTTTTTTTGTGGAAGGGTTACGTTTTATTTGTACCAATGGGGGGGATAGCCGCTTTTATCACTTTTTTTAAGGGTTTTTTTTGAGGCATTTAGAACAAAAAAACAGCATTTTCCCGGGAGTGTTTTTTTTTTTTATTTTTTAACAGCGTCACCGTGCATATAACGACATATAAGTATTACTCAGCATCGATACATTCGCGTACCCATTTGTAATTTTTTATGTTTTACTGCTTTTTAAAAAAAAAAACACTTTTATTAAAAAGAAACACTTTTTTTTTTTTCACACCAAATCGAGAGCCATAACTTTTTTTTTTTTCTGTGTAGGACGTGTAGGGGTTGTTTTTTTCGGGAAGAGTTGACATTTTTATTGGGATAAATTTTTTGGGGGGGACAAGACTCTTTGATCAGTTTTAAATAAAATTTTTGAAAGGCAGGTGAAGAAAATACTGCAATCCTATTAGTGTTTTTTTTATTTTTATTTTTAACAGCACTCACCTTCAGAAATCCATGACCAGTTAGCTTTCCTCTCTGGGTCGATACGATTACGGCGATACCCTATTTATATAGTTTTTTACATTTTTAAGCACTTTAAATAAAAAAAAAGTTTTTTTATTGTGTTAAATAATATTTATGCATCGCTGTCTTCTGAGAGCCATAACTTTTTTATTTTTCCGTATACAGAGACGTGTAAGGACTTTTTTTGCGGGTAACTTAAGTTTTAATTGGTACAACTTTGGCATTTATATGAGTTTTTGATCGCTTTTTATTCCATTTTATGTGCTGCAGGATGTATAAAAATCGCAATTCTGTGACTGTTTTTTGTTTTTGTTTTTACGGCGTTCACAGTACGGGATAATTAAATTTTGACAAAATTTAAAAGGGTGGGTCGTTATGCATGCGCGATACAAAATATTGGTAACTTTAAATTTTTTTTTGATCTTTTTGGGGGGATTGGCGTTTGTAAAGGGGGAAAAGGGGGGGTGTACGTGTTTTTTTTTTTATTTTTTGTGTTTGTGTTTTACTTTTTTTTTTCACTTTTTGGGCATTTTTTATTTTTTAACTTTTTTCACTTTTTTTTCACTTTTTCTTCTAACAGCAATCATCAGATTTGATGTTAGAAGGCAGGCCAGTGCACAGTACTCGTACTGTTACTGGTCCCATGACAACGCCTGTCACCATGCCCACAATGCATTGCGGGCATGGTTGAAGTCACAATGACCCCAGGAAGTGCCGTTCACTTCCCTGGATCATCAGACAGGGGATCGGTGCGGCCTATAGTTGCGGCAGCCGACGGGAGCAGCAGGAGGAGCTCACTCCTCCTGCCTGCGGCTTTATTATCGCAGGCCATGACAGGCTGCGGTAATGAAGCGGTAATCACCCCGGCCGGAGCCCACTCCGGCCGGCGGTGATACGGCATGCGGCCCAGCAGTTTAATTTTACCCGCTGGTCTCTTTGCGATCGCGCCGTGCTCGCCCGCAAAACCCGCGCGATCACCAGGCATATGGATACGTCCATGTGCGGAAAGTCACTTCCCGCTAGGGCGTATGCATACGCCCTATGTCGGGAAGGGGTTAATGTAATTATACAACCCCTTTAACGCCGAGGCCTATTTTTTTTTTTTTTTATGCTTGTTTTTCCCTCTTTGTCTTCATAGCTTTTTAAATTATCCACCTACATTGACATATGAGGGCTTTTATTTTGTAGGACAAGATGTACTTACTAATGGTCTTATTCATATTACCAAAGAATATACTGGGAAATCGCAGAAAAATTCTAAGTGGGGCAACATGTGAAAAAAAAAAGGAATTGCGCCATGTTTGCGGGAGATTTGTTTTTACGCCATTTAATTTCTGGTAAAAATAATGTGTTATCTGTATTCTACAGGTTTATACACATCTGCCAATACCAATCATGTATGGTTTCCATTATGTTTCGGTACCGTAAAAAGATTCCAAACATTTTCTATTTTTGAAACTTGCGCTGTGCTGCTATATTCTACGACCAATAACCTTTTTGTACTAACACCTATGGAGTTGAGTGAGAGTGTATTTTTTTGCTGGCTGAGGTGTACTTTTTATTTCTACCAGTTTGGAATGCATGCAAGTTTTTTGATTAAATTTATTCAAATTTTTGGCAATTTGCCATTTATTTTCTTCTACACTATTCAGTGTATGGGATAAATGATGTTATATTTTAAAAGATCTGACTTTTTTGGACACAGCAATACCAAATATGTGTAACTTTTTTTATTATTTTAAAACTTTTTTTTTTTATTTAACTTTAAGTCCCCCTAGGGTACTACACCACTAGGGGAGTGATCATTTTTACAGCCTAATGCATTGTATATACTTATATGTCCAATGTCGGTAAGGGGTTAAGCAGAAAGAATATAAAAGACCTGTCACTTATGGACACAGGTTCCACATTGGAACAATGCATCAGGTATGTTCCAGAATGCCCATACAGTGCTACAAAGCCACTGTCCAGATGTCTAAAGTCAGTGGGCAGGTGACAAGAGGTTAAAGGGTTTTTCTCACTATGAAGATTAGCTTTCAATGTAAGGGGACTGTTAAATGAAGACATTTTCTAAGTCCATTCTTCAGTAGATTTTACTTTAGTGATGAGATAGAGACAGTTTAGCAGGTTTCTCACTCCACACAGGTTCCTATGGTACCCTGCACACCAGAAGTCTGTTACCTGATTAGCTGAGAGCAGGAATGAAGTCATCCCACAGACAGACTGATGGGGACTGAGCTCAGAGTTAACTAATTAGATTAAACAAGATTAGTTGCAGGAAACAAAAGGTACAAGTGCTGTGAGCACTGAGGAGCATGGAGTTACCTGTAATTGTATTAGAGATAACATCTCCTGCTCTGACAGAGTAATGGCTTGCAGTTAATATATGCTAATCACTGCTAACCCCTTTAAGGAAAATGATCCAATATCATATACTGTATATGTGAGTGGCAAAACTATGTGAACATGAAGAATTAGTAGATAATCTGAAGATGAAATAAGAATCAGGGTTTTTCAATCAATAGCATGACAGTCGGTTATGAGTGTGCAACCTGTTTTATGTAAATAACAGGGATCTATTAAAGTGTGATCATCAGAAAATGTTTGTAGAAGTGTATCATGGCAGAAAAGATTTCTGAGGACCTCAGAAGGAGAGTTGTTGATGCTTATCAGGCGGGAGAAGGTTACAGGCACTATTACACCAGTACTTTATTCTTGAGATATCATATACCACCACTTTTGTCATCATATCACATTGCAAACCCTATAATATTGAGATAAATAATCTTGTGGTGAATGTTTTCAGCTTCTAAACTGCTTTTTCTAGAGGGGTCAGGCTTATTTCTGGCCATGGGCTGCTGCGGAAGTGAACATTTAATAGAATGGATATTTTAGCCCACATTTAATAAATAGGAGACTATAAAATACTTATTTTCATTTATTTAAAGGGGTTGTCTCACTACATAGATTAGCTTTCAACATGTAGGGAACACTAAATGAAGACGATTTCCAAATATATTGCTTTGTTCATTTTTTTTGTTGAGAAGCTACAAATGATATTATCACCTTCTGAGGGCTTTCTGGTTACTCTAGTGAGAGACCTGTTTTTTGTTCTCCCCTGTTTGTCTTATCTGATAGCAGGGAGTGATGTTAGTACACAGGTCCTGGCAGAGGACTACTTGTTTCCTGAGAGCTTGTGTGTTATCTGATCTTTCAGACAAAAGACACTAATTACTACTGTTTACTTTACCTCTAAAGCTTCTCTGGACCTGAGAGCAGGAGATTGTTTATCTAGACTAATTAACAGAAGTCTGAATATGTGGAGCTCATATTAATTGACCAGGAAGTGACAGGATGCATGAATGGAATAATGCTGCTTTGCTCTATGAAACAGAGAGATGAGACAACGCCTTTAAACTTTTTCAAAGAACGTCCATAAAACTTTCAGTACATTTTTCCATTTTAAGATATATAGAAAAAAGGCTGTGGTATATTTACGTTTTTTGCAGCTATAGATCCATTCAATCAGCTTTACAAAATCTGCAGTCAGATGCACGTCTCGCTTCTCGTTATTCCTGATGGAATATATCGAGATTTTGTAAAGCTGATTGAATGGATCTATAGCTGCAAAAAACTTATATCACAGCCTCTTTTCTATATATTTTAAAATGAAAAAAATGTACTGAAAGTTTTATGGACATTTTTTGAAAAAGTTTAAATAAATGAAAATAAGTATTTCATATTCTCCTATATATTAAATGTTGAAAAAAGAGAGCCAGGAGGAGTCTCTACTACTGACTATGTTATAGTGGTTATACTTTATAAATACTAAAAACAAGTTGTACTACATGTAAACATCAGAGAATATTTTCTACCCACCCTTAACCCCTTCAGGACCCGGGGTTTTTTTTTGTGACACGTTCGTTTTTCCCTCCTCGCCTTCTGAAAGCCAAACTTTTTTATTTTTCCACCTACATAGAAACATGAGGGCTTTTATTTTGCGGGACAAGATGTACTTTCTAATGGTTGTTATTCACTATACTATAGAATAATACTGGGAAACACCGCAAAAAAATTCCAAGTGGGTACAAATTGTGTGAAAAAAAAAACGTATTTTCGCCATGTTTCTGGGTGATTTGCTTTTACGGCGTTCAATCTTCGGTAAATATAATGTGTTATCAGTATTCTAAAGGTTGTTACACATCAGGCAAGACAAAACATGTAGGGTTTCCGTTATGTTTTGATACCATAAAAAAATTCCAAACATTTTCTATTTTTGACATTTGCGCCGCGGTGCCAGTTTGTGCGACCAATAACTTTTTTGTACTAACACCTACGGACGTCAGTGAGGGTGCATTTTTTGCGGGCTGAAGCATACTTTTTATCGCTAGTAGTTTGGAATGCATGCGACTTTTTGTTGATAATTTTTATTCCATTTTTTGAGTGACGTAAAATGACCAAAAAACGCAATTTTGGCGTTTGGATTTTTTTTCTTCTACGGTGTTCAGCATACGGGATAAATGATGTTATATTTTTATAGATCAGACTTTTTCAGACGCGGCGATCCCAAATATGTGTAACTTTTTTATTATTTTAATGATTTTATTTGTATAATGGGGAAAGAGGGGTGATTTGAACTTTTAATACTTTTTTTTTTTTGTACTTTAAAACTTTATTTATTTATTTTTTTTTACTGTAACAGTTATTCCCCCAATGGTGCTTGACCACAAGGAGGCGCGATTGTTAATACAACCTACTGCATTGCAAAGGCAATGCATTAGGGTGTACAAAGATGGTGGTTTCCCCACTTCCTGTCTGCGGACGGAAGTGGGGCAAACCGGCCAGGGTAAGTGACGGGAGCCTTCACAAGGCTCCCCACCACCATGCTCGGTCATCGGATCGGCGTTCATTCAGACGCCACGCCATCTTTGCCGCGGTGTCTGATGGGTAAAACAGTGGCAGCGGGCGGAGCCAGACTTGTGGTATTGGCTCTACACTGCCCTGTATGTATGAGCTACAGAAGAACAGCCAGACCAGGGTAAAGGTGCCTGAGCCAGACTTGTGGTATTGGTTCTACACTGCCCTGTATGTATGACCTGCAGAAGAACAGCCAGACCAGGGTAAAGGTGGTGCCTGAGCCAGACTTGTGGTATTGGCTCTACACTGCCCTGTATGTATGTATGACCTGCAGAAGAACAGCCAGATCAGGGTAAAAGTGGTGCCTGAGCCAGTCTTTGTATGGCTCTACATGCCCTGATGAGACCTCAGAATAACAGCCAACCGTAAAGTGCGCCTACCAGACTTTGTATTGCCACACTGCCCTAGATATGACCTGAGAAGAACAGCCAGACCAGGGTAAAGGTGGTGCCTGAGCCAGCTTGTGGTATTGGCTCTACACTGCCCTGTAATGTATGACCTGCAGAAGAACAGCCAGACCAGGTAAAGGTGGTGCCTGAGCCAGACTCGTGGTATTGCCTCTACACTGCCCTGTATGTATTATGACACTGCAGAAGAACAGCCAGACCAGGTAAAGGTGGTGCCTGAGCCAGTCTTGTGGTATTGGCTCTACACTGCCCTGTATGTATGACCTGCAGAAGAACAGCCAGACCAGGGTAAAGGTGGTGCCTGAGCCAGACTTGTGGTATTGGTTCTACACTGCCCTGTATGTATGACCTGCAGATCTGCAGAAGAACAGGTTCATACATTCTGCCACATTCTACACTGCCTTAAAGCCATTTAGATACAGGTGAGGGGGGAGAGAAGTTGGTTTTAAGGGGAGAAAATAAAAAAAAAAAACCCCAGAGCCTGACAGTTCGTTACAGGGGTGCTTATTGTAATAACTGTTATAATGTTATCAGTGTATGTGTAAAGTAACATTGATGTGTTTGTACCTCGACCTGTTATGCTTCTGAGTAATAAAAATATGGTTAAAAAAAAAAAAAAGAAGCCATTTAGAACTGGCATATCAGTGCCATCGTTCATACATGTCGCCCTTACTGTCTAGTCTCCAGAAATAAGTGTAATCTGATTTTTATTTTATTTTTTGGTGGCCCCATTTTTCCACCAGCACTACCCTATGTTCTCTGCAAAAAAAATCTGCAGTATTTCTGTCCTAAATTAACATACTCCGATTGAAATCACAGCTCTGCAAAGCTGAACCGTGATGGAGAATCAGGACTATTAACTGTTGCCTGACAGTTTTCCTACGTCTATGGCGAAATAGAGAAGTATCCAGCATTGTTTTTAAATTCTTCATGGTAGAAAACATAAAAATGTCTTTTTTTTCTATATTAAAGAATCAATTGTTTTTTAAGGGAATGATAGATACTTCTCTTTTTGATTATCTTCACCGTGGATTTTCATGATTGAATCTGTCCATCACAACAAGAGAGGGCTCGGTGAGCTGGACTTTGTAGTTTGTCTATGGTCAAATGTCACCTTAGAAAATAAGAAGATCAGATGCACCTAAGTTTACGTGAGCCCGCGAATGTCTAACACAAATTATGAACATGACTGACCTCAAGCTGACATAGAGAATATTATGCATTGTCCTAGGTTACTGTGGTTTCTGCATTCCCCACGTCTCTCTTGAACACCTTTTTTTCAGAAGCACTATATTTTGGCAGGAACAATGGAAGCTGTAAGATGCTGGAAGATTTAAATTTCCCCTTGCCGGGGAAGTGGGAACTAAAAGGGAAACGACTGATCAAGCTGCGTGAGTCAGAAAAAATTTATAGAAATGATTTATTATGTAGATCATTATTACTTAGCCTTTGGTAGTGCAGGAGCTATAGTGTTGTGCCTGGAAGTATACCAGACTATGTGTTTTTACAGTTGGCGCTTTGGGCCCCGTGCAAAATATTGCTTTTTCAAGACACATTTTTGACCAATGTAATAAAAACTTCCAAGCGCACAAAACTGACATATGTTTTAAAGACAGCCTTGATGTCCCATCACACTGATGATTAGTTTAGGAATAAAATGATGAGAAACTGACCTGGAACACTAAAGACCCTTAGATGTTACACATACGCAGTTATTGAAAAGACATCCAAAAAGTATTAATCACATTCTATTATTACAATATATGAATTATACTAACCTTACATTGGATGGTGGCAACTTTAGTAGGTGCCCCACCAAATGGTGTGCTACAATAAAGTGATACAGTGAAGGAAATATTTTTTTGATCCCCCCTTCTGATTTTTTTAAGTTTTCCCCCTGCAAAGAAGAACAATCTATAATTTTAAGGGGGAGGTTCATTTTAACATTGGAGATTAGAAAACCCAAATAAAAACAAAAATCACTTTGTATAAATTTAAAATGTTTTTTTATTTTGGAGAGAAATAACATTTGAACCCACCAACCTTTTTGAAAATTTTGGTCCCACGATCATTTAAAGCTGCTATCAACTTGTTACCTCCTAAGCAGCTTCTTAAAAAGTACCTCTAAAAAGACTCCTTCCCCAAAACTCACAGTCAACTCTAACCTCTACAAAATGGGGGAAAACCCAAAAAGCTTTTAAGAATGTCAGGGACAAGACATAGACCTACACAAACTGGAATGGGGACAAAACCATAAGTAAGACTCTGGGGAATGAAACAACTGTTTGGTGCAATAGTAAGAAAAGGGGAAAAATACAAAAAGACTGTTTTTTGACAGAAACTGGGAAACCCTGCAAAATCCACCCGGAAGTATCCTTGGGTCTGAGGAAGGTGAGAGATTAGCCTAAAACTAACAAGGGGAATTGTTTAAAATTTTTAAAAAAACACTGGGCCCCATCACCCAAAAAAACCTTTTTGGGAACACATAAGCCAAAAATGGTTTAAAAACCTGCAGTGCCCCGCAAGTCCCCCTGCTCAAGAAGGGCATGTGAGGCCCCCCTCTAAGTTTGCCAAAAACCCTGGATGATTC
>JAODAL010059567.1:0-21407 GCA_025379985.1 Phyllomedusa bahiana
TTAAACCCATTGCATTACTTTAACTCATATATTGCATATCAGAAGCAAAGATATAAATGACAAGTCAACATTTTCTTCACACATCCTCAATACATCCATATTATCCACCATGATAAGTAGTAAAACATCTCTCCTTGAGATAAATTTGAACTCTTGGAAGATGGCACAACATCCCCTACGAGATCTGTCCAGCACCCTCCACAAATCTGACATGAATCCATAAGTAAATCCATTCTTACCTAGTTATTAACAGCTCTAGTTCTGGATTTAAACAGTCATCAAGCCATGTAGGACAGTCAATTTATGTGATAGAAAACTTTGAAAATGACCAGCTTTTTACTTGTCAATAACTCAAACAAATTTCTGTCATTGTTTAGCAAGTTACAGGGATAAACAGTTATTTATTAGGGAATCTGTAGGACCTATTTTTGTTTTTCAATACATTTGTTTTATATTTCTGTTATATAACCTCAATATTTCAATTGCAAAGCATTTGTCCCATTAAATATTACATTTCTGTATTATCTTATGCGAAACATCAGTATTTTTTATTTGTAATCATTTAAAAAATGCTCTTGTGAATACATTTGGATGTTACATACTTGATTCTTTTTCAAAATGTCCACCTTATGTGTTTGGTACTACTAAAAAGACCCTTCTGTTACACTTATTTATTACATGGAATCACTCTGCTGGCTGCTTAACAGAATCTGGGCTGTGGGACTGAGGTACTGGACATTTTTTTCACTGCCACTGAACACAGGCGGTTGTTCTGAGGAGGAAAATTGAAAATGGTTTGTCTGCTCTAACAAAGAAATGTAATAATTAATAGTGGAACAACCATGTAAGTTTCATCACATTAGTGCTTGATTTTTTTAGTTGATTCATAAGCCTATTCTAAGTAGACAGGTTAAACTTGATTAACCACTTAGCGATCATCCATTAACTATAAACATTCAGGCAGTGGGCCATACTGCGCTCAATACAGGCCAAGATACGTCCCAGTCATTACGGTACCACACAGTTCTCACAGAGAACTATAGATTACGCTTGGACAATACGACACGGGGGGAGATAAGTGACATGTCAATTACTAGCGGCGAATACGCGCCATTAGTAATGAATATCTATGGGCCCCCTCGTCTCGTCACGAGCTCCCAAACACATGCTGTAATTGCGGGGCATAATTATGCCCCGCAATTACACCGTGTGAACATAGCCTAACTCTGCTAGGATGTTCTAGAATGTCCTGTCAGAGTTTACAGCTGCACAGTGATCATACAGCTGCAGGAGGGGAAAGCCTGTTGAAAACGACAGTCTTGCTTTCCAGGCAGGGATGGTTTATTGCCACCCCTGCCTTTCCAATCCCTGTATACACAGTGCTTATTGAGCACAGTGAATACCTTCAAGCTTCCTGTCCCTGACGGTTGCATGATAGCTAAGGCCAACAAATTATTGGAGCTGCTGGGTCTTAATAGTCAGTGCTAGGCATTATATTTCTCCTCAAACTGGAGATAATATGTTAGCTTCAGCTACAGGGAAAATTTGCAAAAAAAAGTTATGAAAAGTGACCCCCAAAGATCTTTATCTGACCTTAAGTTGGACACTGTAATTTAAATTAAATAAATAAAAATAAATAAATAAGAAATGACAGCCTGAATCATAACTGTTAGCCCTGCTCTCAATGACCTAAAACAATCTAAAAATATATAACTTAAATAAAAATGACCAGAATGAACAGGAGAACACTATTTAAAGGGGTTGTCTCACTACAACGATTGCTTTTTATGTTAAAGATCTTGCAAAAACAAGTCACTTTGCAATATGTGTCCATTAACAGTGTCCTACCTATTCTGAGATATCCCTTCTTGTATGGGTTGCATCAGCTCCTCAGGTCGTTATAGCTACAGACCTGTTTGATCTTTCCTGATAGGCTGCCAATGCTGGTCGCTATAGCTACAGACCTGGCTTCTACTACAGCCTAGTAGAAGCCAGAAAACACGCCCCTGAATTCAAAGTGAAACCAAGAAAACAGGACTGAGGTAAGATGAATCAATGTAGTGAGACAACCCCTTTAAGGAAAAATTTAATGGTAGTTTTTGGCATAAAAAAAGAGAAGTAACTTTATTTGTACCCATTCTCCTGATATTGACAAAGTAACTGAATGCAACTTTGTCAATATCAGGAGAATCTCAGGTATCTTATCCAACCTGTTGTCTAAGATGGGAATATCCATTTAATGCTCTGAACCCTAATGTGAGGAGTTCATTTTTTTTTTTTTTTTAAAAAGGGTATATTTTCTACGTTTTATGTGTATGTGTCTGACCTGTGAAGAGGTTTGTAGTCTGTTGAATAACAATATTTAATTCAACCGTTAGTCATAGCCTTGGTACATGCTTCGAGTGTGCACATGACACAATACCTGCAGTCCATTACAGTTTTTAGGCCATCTGCATTGGACAGCAACTTAAAGGGGTTGTCTCACTACATTGATTCATCTTACCACAGTCCTGTTTACTTGGTTTCATTTTGAATTCAGAGGCGTGTTTCCTGGCTTCCACTAGGCTGCAGTAGAAACCAGGTCTGTAGCTATAGCAACCAGTGCCTACAGCCTATCAGGATAGATCAAACAGGTCTGTAGCTATAGTGACCTGAGATGCTGATGCAGCCCATACAAGAGAGGATATCTCAGAATAGGTAGGACACTGTTAATGGACACATTACAAAGTGACTTGTTTTTGCAAGATCTTTAACATAAAAAGCAATCCTTGCAGTGAGACAACCCTTTAATCTTCAAAATGTTTTTTATTTTCCTTTTGAAGCAGGTGTGCTGTGAGCTATTTTCTATACATGCATAATAACCTTGCTATCCCAGATGCTATTCAAAATGTACATTATCCATTAAGTGCACATCAGATTAATGTCTCCAACCCTCTGAAGGATTAGGGCTCCAGGAAGAAGTCAGTGCCTCATACCCATCACATGCCTATAAATAAACACATTTTAACTCCTGTTACATAGTGTCATAATTAACATTTTGAAATCCTGTGGAAGTAACAGAAGATCTGATTGTGACAGATTTGATTATAAAATTGATGGCATTAAAATCAAGACTTGGGACCAGTTTTCGCATTTTGCGCACAGTGACTTATGGACTGTAGTTTAAGCAGAATAGCTAGACATTATTACTGTGTGCATAAATCCTGACAGACTATTTACTTTGATTTTGTGCATGCTAATATCCTTGTCAAATAGAAGTGGATCAATAGCCTTATAACAAAAGTCTATGGTGTCCTGTTATGGACTGTCATTGTTTCTTCTCATATGACAGTCAGCTTTAATATTTAAATAAGATTCTTCTACAAGAAGAGGTTAAGGCAGCAGAAAACACTTTTATTTAATGCATCCAGACAGCATCAGTGATTCACACAGCACAAAGAATTTCATCTAATGAATTCCTTTTTACTTGAAGTTCAGCCCCTTTAGGAGACTCCTAACCCCTTCTAATGTAAAATTGCAGTAATGAGGTCCCTGCCCACCCCGCTCTCTTCTAGTGCTATGCTAATTCCGCCATACTCTGCAGGAACAATTTCCCTCCCCTGGACCTCATCTGCACTCTACGTCCTTACCTCCTTTAGTTTTATTATATTCTTTTTTAAATATTTCAAAGACTGGCAGCCTAGGGCAATATCTTTTTCTTCTCAATGAGATGTTCTTCAGAGAAATCTCAGGGAGATTGCTGAACATGCTTATTTCACAAAGGATTAGACAGGTTGTGCTGGGAAACTGATAGTTTATTGTTAAAACTAGTCTCAACTTATGTCTCTTTACTTGACTCTGGTGTGAGCCTTGTACATAGGAGGAGGGTATAGACTAATGCATACACTAGACTGAGGTACCCTATCTGCATTGCTAACTCCCACCAGCTGTTAATAAAATCAATAAAAAAAATAATTATTTTGCATTAGCCACATTCAAATTAACCATGAACACAGCATCAGAAGTTTTTTCAAGGTATAATGACTACTAGGGATGAGCGATTATAATTGACAAACTTGAAATCGGCACGATTTTTAGGCTGATCAGACATTTCCGATCACGCAATATTTTAGGTGACAATCTGACTGATAATCTATTACTATCGCGCCATTTTCGGCGCTTCCTGTCATTTTGGCGGCCAGCAAATCAGCTTAGAGCATAGAGCAGGGTGAGCTGGGTATGCGACGTCATGACTGTGATGTGTTTGGTTGTCATTGGCTGGAAAAATCACATGACCTCGTTTTGCATAGACCAGCGTTTCCTGTTCAGCATCAGTCTTTTAGTGTCTAACATTAGAGCAAGACATGTGATGCATATCTCTCAATACAGCTCAGCTCAGAGACACAGTTCTTCTTTTTATTCATACAGACAACTATGCTTTTAGCTGTGAACATTAAAATATAGTTGGATTAGAGAATTTCAGTTCTTATTTAGTTAGACACAGACTTTTAAAGAAGCATCTAGCGCTGTCCAGCCACAGGGGCAGGGCTGAATGGACAGACAGGCTTTGGAAAGGAGGGTGTATATTATGCAGCCCAGACTCTGCTTTGAACCCGCGTTGAAATAGCATTTTTTTTACCACTCTTTGGCCAGCACACCTCGCACCTGAGGTGAAATTGTACCCTTTATTTTGTGCGTTCCAGTTTTTTCAAATAGCCACTTTTATTAAAATTTGGGGTTACAGAAATTTTTTTAGTAAATGTTGGTGTTTTTCATTGGTGCAAAAACCACCTTTTGTTATCCGTATAACTTCAAATAGCTGTATTGCACGTGGTGCAGCCCCAGTTTTTTTCAAATAGCCACGTTGTACGCCAATTTTGATAGAAACATTTTCTAGTAACTGTTCTCGTTTGTCATTGCTGCAAAAAATGCAGTTTTCTCACCCCGTGTAACTTTGAATAGTTTATTTCACTCGGTGATCCTCAGTTTGGCGCAGTTTAGCGCACTTGTATGATAGTTTGTGAAAACTATCAATTCCTAGTCCGACTGGGCAGTTGTAAATCCATGGGACTGAAGGAAGAAAACTGTTGATTTGGTTTTACGGTTCTTCCACCAGACCGCATTTCACATTTCACAATTCTGTTTCTAATCCTAGTTGGCTGTAGGAAATTAGAGAGATTTAAGAATAGCTGTGATTTGCTGTCTTTCAATAAGAGACTGTCAAAAACTCTTCCATACCTTTTAAATTTTTATCTTTCTGAACATGGAGCGAACTGCAGGTGGTAAGTGAGCAAAGAGGGGTGTAGGACATGGTGGTAGAGGTATGAGAGAAGGTGCTCCTTCCAGTGCTGGCGACAACACGCAAGCAAGCGGATTGTCGGTTGCAGGACCGTCAGGCTTTTCAAAAGTCCAGTTTTAACTAAAATGGTGGGTTTAAAGACTCCTTTTTCCGGCACTTTTTAATCTGTGGGTCAGACAGGTTTAAGGGTCATGCTGCGTTCCAGGACAGGGATAGTACATTTCTAGTTCAAGCAAAATGATTGTTCAAATAATACTGCCTTCTGGTATTTTTTAATTTGTGGGTCATGCAGGTTTAAGGGTCATGCTGCGGTACAAGACAGGGATAGTGAATAGTCTGTGACTTTTATAACCTAATTGTCTTGTCTAAGATGTAGCACGTATCCAGTTTACTGTTAATTCCAGCTTCTCCAGCCCTGGTTGGGTGTAAGAATGAAGGTGTTGTTCCTCCCATAGACTTTAATGGTCATCGGCGATAATATGTTATCGACTATCGGGTATCGTCATGATAATTGCCAATATCGACTATCGAATCGATAACGATAGTTGACACAATCGCTCATCCTTAATGACTACCTTTTTTCTCAAAAGCAATGATATCCTGAGCAGAATTTCACCCTAAAGATGACTGTTTTGTTAAGAATTTTTAGTTTAAATTTTTTTTCATCTTTTTTTATCCTGACCTGATTGGCCTTAAATTTGATACTTTGATATTGTACTAGTATTGTAATTTCTAAACTATTGTGAAGAAGTAACACGTAGTACTGGAAATATTTTAAACATGTTTAAAAGTATCTCACAAAAAGAAGCACACTTTTTTCCTAAATATTAATTATTATATCTTTCCATAGATATAAAACTTTGATATAATGGAAAGTAGTCAGTGTATAGCTTGTATAACAGTGTAAAATTGGTGTGCCCTCAAAATAACTCAACACACAACCTTCAATGTCTAAACCGCTGGCAACAAAAATGACTACACCCCTAAGTGAAAATTGGCAGATTGTGCCCAAACTGTCAATATTTTATGTGGCCACCATTATTTTTCAGCACTACCTTAACTCTCTTGGGCATGGAGTTCACTAGAGCTTCACAGGTTGCCACTAGAATCATCATTCACTCCTCCATAATTACATCATTGAGCTGGTGGATGTTAGAAACCATCTGCTCCTCCACCTTCCAATTGTCATCTTGGAGGTGTGTTTGGGGTCATTATCATGTTGGAATATTGCCCTGCATCCGAGTTCCCGAAGGTGGGGTAATCATGCTCTGCTTCAGTATGTCACAGTACATGTTGGCATTCTTGTATTGTAGCTCCCCATAGCCAGCAACATTCATACAGCATCAAACCATGACACTCCTACCACTATGCAAGACACACTTGTCTTTGTACTCATGCCTGACACCATCTGAACTAAATAAGATTATCTTGGGCTATAGAACATGGTTCCAGTAAACCATATCCTTAGTCTGCATGCCTTCAGCAAACTGTTTGCGGCCTTTCTTGTGTATCATCTTTAGGAGCAGCTTCCTTCTGGGACCACAGCCATGCAGACCAATTTGATACATAGTGCAGCATATGTTCTGAGCACTAACAGGCTAACTATCCACCCATTTAATCTCTGTAGCAATGCTGACAGCACTCATACATCTATTTTAAAAAGACAATCTATGGATATGATGCTGAGCATGTACACTCAACTTCTTTGGTCATCCATGGTGAGGCATGTCCTGAGTGGAATCTGTCTTGTTAAACTACGTTACATTGTATCAAAGTGTCACATCTTTAGTGTTGTCCCATGAAAAGATATAATACAATTTTTCAAAAATCTGAGGTGTGAACTTTTGTGAGAAACTGTATAAATCCCCATCACAAAGTGCAATTAAAGTTTAGAAAAAGAACTAGCAGAAGTGCCACTTTCAATAACCACCAGCCATTGGAGGGAAAGCAGAAAACCTAGATCTCAAGACCTTAAACCTAAGAAGACCAATGCAACAGGGACTTGGCTGGCCATTAGAGTGACTGTGTAGCTGCTGTCGTGGCCGTGGATATCACACCACTGCTCTAGAAAACTGTACAAGTGATTAACAGATGAAGAAAATTCAGACTAGAAATATATTGGTTTACTTGCCTTTCTAGCTAGATAGATGAATATGCTTACATTCTATTAGGTATTTATAGCTGTCAATGCTGTCATTGGAGGATATTTATTATAAGTGATACATCTACTCATAATAACCCAACAATTTGTTTCCTTCCTTTTTAAAAAGACATTTAAATATGAGAACAAAAATCTTACTGGCTATTCATGGGTAAATATTTTTTCATTTCTATTGTACTAGTTATGCACTCTGATCTTATCTTAATATGTCTATAAATGAACAGCTTCCTCATGATCACATTTTCATTATTAATATACATTAAATAATTTAACAGGATAAATACCACCCTTCAGCTATTTATAAGTGAGTAAATGTAACAATAATATGCATTTATTGCTATATAAAATATTCTGTTATCTAATTTAAATCTAAAGGTCAAGTCCCAAAGTAAACCTATTGAGCACACACATAATCACTAGGAAGGGGTTAAGAGTCAATGGTGCTAAAAAAATTTACGGAGTAGAGTGAGGTACAGTCATGCCACAACCTGAAAACAAATAGCTATGTCAACACAAACATCTGCTTGTTCATTCCCGTTAAATAGAGCCCAAATTAATTCTCCCTGCCGTCTGCCGATCTGTCAAGAATTCTTTCACCAGAGTGTCACGGTGGGTGAAAATTACTCTCACACACAGCTACAGGGAGTGCATGGATTTTTCATCACTCTTAAGGTGCTTAATTTTATAAAGATTTTTTTAAAGGTAGTTACTTGGCAGCCCCAGCTGCATTTATTAGAGTGAATAAAAGAATCACAGAATATAGTATATTCTCAGAAGTTACAGAGAATCCAAGTAAAGTGATATCCGGGAAGGATACCTAGTACTTTACTAATAAATGAGAAACATTGGTAGCTTAGGTAGCACATCATGAGAGTCTGTAAAAAGAATAATTGTCCCAATTACCTTATAGTGGGGTCAAATAAATAATCAATGTGGCCATTAAAAACATGTATATCCATTAGCCCAATTTGTAGTTTAAACCTGCCATCTCTTCCGAAATGTATACTTTAGGAAAAAAAGCGGAACTTCTTGAGCTACTGGAAGAGCCTCCAAGTCTTTGGTGTGCCACTGCAGAAAACCTTGCCTTGCCAGTGGTGTAGATAGAGCTTTTGATGTCCGGGGCTGACCCTGTGTTTGCCCCCTCTTTTAAATAATCAAACTCTACATTGTGGAAATCACACCCCTATTACAGGCACTCCTCATATCCATAATTCCTACTGTTAAAAAAAAATATGTTTTTATGTCACAATATTCTAATTGCCAGAACCTTTTTTTTGCTTATGGACGTATATAAGAGCTTTTAATTTGTAGAATAAGTTGACATTTTCATTGGTACCATGTTAGCATAAATAAGAGTTTTGATCACTTTTTATTCTGCTTTTATGGGAGCACATCCTGCCTCAGAACGCCTGAACCCTCTTTCAGGGCAGTGACTTTACAGTCTTAGTGTATCTCATCATATCATTGTGCCACCAACACCATTCCCAGAAGCTCTACTTGAATTTAATGGGGTTCGAGTTCGAATAAAACCTCGGACCTTAATCCACTACTATTCGAAGTTTGACTCAGTTAATCATTTGTCGCAATATGTCAGTGTACAGTAATCACTTATATCTACAGAGCCTGTGTATACTGGTATCGCCCACTTATATGGTTACTGTATGGCGGTGATATACAATCTTCAGAGCCTGAGTACACTGGTATCTACCACTATATGGTTATTGTATGGTGGTAATAAACAGTCTGAAGAGTCCATGTGCAACTGGTATCTACTACTATATGTGTTACGACTATGCCTGTTTAGGCCGCAGCACAGTCCTATGTCTGCAAGGTATGGCAGACACTGCTTTTTTGGCCATGAATTGTATCTGTCTGAACACATATGCCACATCTGTCTGGTTCTCTGCGAGCCCTAGGGCAGGTCTGCTGATTAGCGATTACGTTGACTATCGTCATCGGGTCGATAGTCGATATCGTAATTATCAAGAGATTTCCGTCATAGTCGATAATAGATTATTCACCGGTGATGACCATTAAAGTCTATGGGACGAGAACAACACCTTCATTCTTACACCAAACAGGGCTGGAGAAGTGGAGATTAACATCCAAAACCATCAAATGGGATTTACCGTGCTATATCTTAGGGCAACAACTTAGGTTATAAAAGCCACAGAAAAAAAAATCACAGACCATTCACTATCCCTGTCTTGTACCAAAATCAACAGCATGACCCTTAACCGGCTTGACCCACAAATTAAAAAAGTGCCAGGAAGGCAGTATGATTTGAACATCTTTTACTTGAAGCGGGCGACCATGACTATCCGTGATCCTGGACGCAGCGATGCCCTTAACCTATCTGACCCCCAGATTAAAATAGTGCGGAAAAAGGAGTCTTTTAACCATCATTTTAGTTGAATTGGACATTGCCTGCCTATATCGGTACTGGGCCCCACAGCTGTTGAGCCCAAACTGCATGACCCTCAGAATTAAAAAAGTGCCGGAATAAAGGAGTCTTTTAACAACCATTTTAGTTGAAAAGCATGGACTTTTAACTATATCTTGTGCCTGTACCGCAGTCAATGGACCATTAAACCTGTCTGACCCACAGATTAAAAAATGCCTGGAAAAGGAATCTTTGTCAAACCACCATTTTAGTTGAATGGACATTGACTATGCTTGTCCTGGACCGCAGTATTGTCCAGTTAAACTGTCTTGACCCACAGATTAAAATGTGCGGAAAAAGGAGTCTTTTCAACCACCATTTTAGTGAACTTAGACATATGACTTTACCCTGTCTGTACCACTGCTGATGACCCATTAACCTTGTGCCTGACCCGCAGATTAAAAAGTGCCTCAAAAAGTAGTCTGTTTGAAACCAGCCATTTCAGTTGAACTGGACATTACTATATCTGTCACGTGTAGCAGTATGACCAATTAAACCTGTCTGACCCACAGAATTAAACAAGTGCTGCCGGAAAAGGAGTCTTTGATCCACCATTTTTAGTTGACTGGACATATGACTGATACCTCGTTCTGCTACCACAGTATGACCATTAAACCTGTCTGACCCACAGATTTAAAAGTGGGGAAAAAGGAGTCTTTCAACCACCATTTTAGTTGAACTCGACATTTGATTATACCTGTCCTGGGTAAACCTACATCTGTTTCAAGTCTTCCTGTACCTCCCGTTGTACAATTCAGAGGAATATTTGTATATCAGCTATTTTGTACATGCAAGTTTTTTAGTAGTTAAATTCTAGAAACACATTTTTAATATAGGATGGATTCCCACACTTCTTATGTTTCTCTTTTTTTTAAATTGTATTAACTGGTTGTTCACTACAGGAATGCTAGATATTTTAAAGATCTTGCAAAAATCAAAGTCATTTTGCAAATATGTGTCCATTAACAGTGTTCCTACCTATTCGTGTTTTTGACAGCTCCTAACCCTTGAGCCACCTTTTGAAAATTGTTAAGAACAAATGTCTGTTAGAAACACATTTTTTGAGAATAGGACCCGTAGTATAGCTGCATTTCACAGCAAAATGCACCCCAAAAATTCAAAACATGACCTTGAGCACTTTTGACAATTGTGAAGAACAAATGTCTTTATGTTAAAAACCAAATTTTTTTAGAATAGACTGTGTAGTATAGTTGCAGTTCACAAGCTAAATGCCCCCAAAAATTCAAACATGACTTGAGCCACTTTGTCAATTGTGAAGAACAAATGTCTGTTTTAGAAAACAACATTTTTCGGAATAGGACCTGTAGTTATTGCTGCATTTCAAAGCAGCTATGATCCCCAAAAATTTATAAAAATTACTTCTCAGCCACTGTTAAAAAATTGTGAGGGAGAAATGCCACTTAAAAGCCACATTTCTGTTCCAAAGGACAATGATTATAGCTGTCATCTCATAGCAACATGACCTCAAAAATTTATAAAAATGACTTCCAGCCACTGTTAAAATTGGTGAGGGAGAAATGCCGTTAGAAGCCCACATTTCTGTTCAAAAAAGGACCATGATTATAGCTGTATCTCACTGAGCAACATGACCCGAAATATTGTAAAATACGACTTTCTCAGCCAACTATTAAAAATTGTGATGGAGAAATGCCACTTAGAACGCAAATTTCTCGTTCAAAGACCATAATTTATAGCTGTATCTCACAGCAAACATGGACCTCATAACCAATGACAATGCGAAAATTCTAAAGGATAAGTGAGTAAATGGAATACGGTTTGTCTTGAAACTCTTGGAGTCTTTTACAGTCTCCACACCGCAAATAACCAGGCAAATTGATCTCTTGGAAAATGAGAAGTAAAAATTGCAGAGAGAAATGATCATGTTAAACAAACATTTTCAAGAGGACCATTTTTGTTGAAGAGGAATGTGAAGTTAGACTGGCCAACTAATCGGTGACCTCGGCAATTGCGGGGCACAACTCTCATCAGGAGATCCGATGCCTGATTCATCTGATGAAAGTCAACGATCACATTATCTGTGGAAAAGCCGGATGCGTTATTTGTCTGGTAATGATTTCCTCAGCTGTGCGTGCTGAAGGTACCAGTCCCTCCCCCACTCAGATATGACGCTGGCTGTGGGCAGGACAACACCTCTTATGGCGTGGCGAGCGGCTATGGGCCATACATCCATTTTGGGATACCAGAAGTAGTTTGGGTCGGAACACATTCAAAAACATCGGTGATGAGACGCCAGATACAGTCGTGCACCATGATCTTAAGCTGGGGGTCTCTGTGTGTTGTATGTGTGCCCTGCATTACATGGCTTTGTGAGATGGTAAATAAAGTGGGATTGCCAGAGGTCACCATTAGGCTTCTGCGTGGGGGGGGGGGAGTGGGGTTCGGGGGGGGGGGATGGGGGGGGGACACATTGCTGCTGCTGCTGCGCTGCGGCTAACTTGGCACTCTACTGCATGTCACGTTCTGCTGACGTTGTTCCACCTATGACATGTTGAAGAATGTAAGGAGACGAAACAGATGTCTCCTGTTGATCAATCAGGCAAGGTCTCCATGGTCCTGCATTTACTCTCTATTTGGTGTTGAGTGGAAGGAAAGTGCTGAGTTTTTGTTTTGTTTCGGTGGATACAGCGGGGAGGCCACCCAGTAAATCTGTTGTTCATTTTGATTGCCTTAATTCTGAGGATCATGTTGGAGGAAATGAAGCATCAAGCACTCATGTGAGAAGATGGTGGTGTCGAGCAATTGATTTCACCAAGCTCTGGGTCGAGGGGGCACTAGCCAAATTGATCTTTCCTATCTTCCTCTCCGCCGCAAAATTTCGCGCTACCTCTTTAAGGCAGGTTGTTGGTAACGTCGAGTGTTCAGGAATACTTCCCTCCTCCTCTCTCCTCCTCCTCTGCTTCCTCTGGGCACAGCTTCAACACAGTCCTGACTTGCCTTAGATGATGCACCACTTGAGAGCTTGGATGCGCCCACCTTGCACTAGCCCTGGCCCGAACCACTGCCTAATGAAGAACGATAAAAATTGTTGAAACTGTAGGGCCTTGTGGATTCGATGGAGAGAAGGCTCCGTGATCACTCTGTGTCCGTCTCCTCCTACGTCGCTGGCGGGACCTGATGTTTCAGAGTGTCCAACGGATCGTTTCAAAACTAAGATCACACACATGCTACATGATGACAAGGGCATTGTCCGCATGACCATTCTTGGTGGCTTCTTCAAAAGTGGCAAGGATGGAGCAGAGCTCTTTCACCTGCACTTCAATCTCGTTGGCTCAACACCCCGACAGAGGTCCGCACCGCTGCTTGTCAGGCCATTGTGTCACTTCCGTTACTGCGTATGGCATTGCGCTGCTGACACAATCGCTGAAGCATAGGGAGGGTGGAATTCCAAGTGTCTTGCCACATCAACAATGCGCGGTTGACAGTAGGCCGAGCTGACGTTGCAACGCAGCCAGGCGGGACGAAGCAGGGTAGCGAACGGCCGGAAGTGGCGAACTCAGACCCTCGAGCCTTCGCTCAGCAGGAGTCCAGACTCGGGTAGTGCTTTTAGAAAATTTCTGGACAACAGGTTCATGACTATGTGACAGGCAAGGGATGTGATCCAAGCTACGATCTTAAGGCGTGGCCAGCAGATTTCGCCCCGTTATCCGACCACACCACCTTGCCTGGCACACAGGTTCTTGTCACCAGCCTGCGCTCGGTCTCATTGCGGTAGAGCCGTCACAGCTCGCTGACCTGTGTGTGGGACGGTCTCCAAGACAGATTAATTTCACTCGGCCTGGTTTCTCTGAGGCCCGTGGATGCCACCAGAGGACCTTGGGGGAAAGAACCCTGTGCCACCATCCTGTGGGTTTTGAGAGATCGCGTGCCGCCGGAAGCGAGACTCGAGAGCGACTGCTCACCACCAGAGACATTCCACCAGCTCACCGTGAGCTGTGTCAGAAGATATAGCCGCCGTCTGGCCATGCTTACTTATAACCCATGTGTCGTGCGTCAGTTGGACTTTTGTCGGGACACAGATGCAGACAACGCGCTTGAAATTTTAGGGATGACACGTGGCTGGACAGGGCGTGGCGACGGATTTTCTGGCAAAGAAAATGCCTGACTCGGCATCTGGTAATTGGGGCAGGAAGAGCGGCCATGAGTGGCGGAGGAAGAAGCCTTCTGTGTCCACCGATGGAAAGGCAAATTTACAAGGCCAAAAGCCTGGCAATGCGACAATTCAGGCTTTTGGCTTTTGGGTGTTTGGTGTTTTAAAGTGTTTCTTCTTGCCCTCCCAAACCTGGAAGAAAGAAGTGACTTCTAACTGTCGCTGTCGGCTGCAAGTCGTCCAAACTTGTGGAAGGAGAATGGGTAGGATGGGTCTCTGGTGGTGCTGGTGGTACATCGGGCGATTGGTGGAGGCGAAGCGGAGGTGATTCCATGATCTTGATCATGAGAGACATGGGCACGTGAGGAACGCTTGGTGGTGGCGGAGGAGAAGGAGGCAGAGACAGAGGGTGTGACAATGGTTGGAAGCCCAGCATCGGTGTTGCCTTTTTTGGCCAAGTGTTGCCTCCATTTCGACTCATGCATTTGCTGCATGTGACTAGACATGTTGGTGGTGGTTAAACACTTAAGATTCTTGCCTCTACTGATGGTTTTTACGGCCTTATGTAAGGGCAGGCATAAGACATCGCTGGGTGAAGCAGAGGCTTGCTCGAAAAACGGCCAGGCTTGAGAGCGTCCTGGATCTTTGTCGTACGGCGATAAGCGAAGAGCTGGTGTTTCCATGATCGTGCTGGCGGAATCATCTCGTGGACTTCATGCTTACGCCCTCTCCTTTTTAAGGGCGGGGACCGCTTTACCGACACTACCCCACTGTCTTCCTCCTCAGTCATTGATGAAGCGCTGGCATGCAAATTCTGCTGAAAAGAGCCACGTTGGATCCTGCAATGTCGTCATCGATCATCATCATCACAGGTGCACATTGGTCTGTCCTGACATTTCTGCATCGGAGTGCGGGCTAAAATCAAGAGGCACTGGCCAAGGCGATGTTGCGAGAACGCCGGATTTTTGACGATTGACTGGCTTCCTTTTCCTCCTCTGATGGGCAATCAGTCACCTGGGAGTGCAGAGGCAGACAAAATATCCTCTTTGGCCTTCTTGATCTTTTAACATGCCTTCGACCCCAACCGAATTTTGTCATCAAGAGGTCGTCAGAAAATGGATTTTCACAGTGGTGGGTACACGAGTTGACATTTGGCTGCCCTTCGCTTCAGTTGGACGGAATGCGATGATGCTGATGACGAACCCATTTGTGCCCGTGACTGGGAGGACGAGGAGGTAAGCCTGCTGGATGCAGGTTGCTATTAACAAAACTGAAGACAGATTGGCGACGTTTTCGTTACTGTAGATTCACAGGGCCTCATTGATCCAGCGATGACAGGCACTGACTGGTCCTGCCAACCGACGATCGCTGGCATGCTTGTGTCGCCAGCACTGGAAGGAGCACCTTCTCTCGTACCTTCTACCTCCATGTACTTAACCCCCTCTTTGCTCGGCTTTACCACTGCATTCGCTCCATGTTCTGAAAGATAAAAATTTAGAAGGTATGGAGGATTTTTGATGCATCTTGCGCAAACTGAGATTCAACAAGCGCAATAAATACTTTTCAGAAGTTACACGGATGAGAAATTGCTTTTTTTGCTGCAATGAAAACAGACGAACAGTTGCTAGAAAATGTTTTATCAGAATTGTCGTACACGTGGCTATTTGAAAAAAAACCTAGGCACGCATCAGTGCAATATAGCTATTTAAATATTATTACGCGGAATAACAAACGGTTGTATTTTGCACTTATAATTTACACCTGGCGGTGACTACAAATTGCGTATTCAAATTTAAGTACAAGGTGGCTCTATGAAACAAAACTGACTGGGCCGCCAACAATAGTAGAAAAAACACCTATTTGAAATGTTATACGGATAAGTAGAGGTGTTTTTTAGCACCTATAAATACACCTGCGGTACGTGACTACAAAATTGCTGTATTCAAATTTAAGTGCAATGGTGCTCTGTGAACAAAAGCTGATGACTGACGCCAAAGTCAAAAACGTTAATTAATTGTGTACGGATAATAAAATGTTGAGTTTATGAACTATAAAGTACACCTGCTTGTGAACTACAAAAATTGCTTTTATTCAAATTTAAGTACAAGGTGGCTCGATGAACAAAATTGGGCCGCCCACCAAGATAAAAAAAAACACTATTTGGAAATGTTATAGGATAATAAAGGTGTTTTGGCACCTCATAAATACACTGCGGGTGGACTACAAATTGCTGTATTCAATTTTAGAGTGCAAGTGGCTCTATGAACAAAACTGGGCGCACCAAAGTAAAAAACACCTATTTGAAATGATATTACGGATAATTAAAGGTGTTTTTTGCCACCGATAAATATACCTGACGGTGGACTACAATATTGATGTATTCAATATTTTAAGTGCAAGGGTGGCTTTATGAACTAAAGCTGTGACTGCGCCAAAAGTGAAAAACATTAATTAAATTGTGTACAGATAATAAAAAACTTTGGTTTTTGCACTATAAATACACCTGCGGTGACTACAAAATTGCTGTATTCAAATTTAAGTACAAGGCGTGGTCCATGAACAAAATTGGGCGCACCAAAAGTAAAAAAACATCTATTTGAAAAGTTGATACGATAATAAAAGGTGTTTTTTGCACTATGTATTCAAATTCTAAGAGCAAGGTGGCTCTGATGAACAAAGCTGGACTAGCGCCAAGTGAAAAACACTTAATTAAATTGTCGTACGAATAATAAACGTGGGTTTTGTGCACCTATATATACGGATAATAATAAGGTTTGTTTTTTGCACCTATGTATTCAAATTTAAGTGCAAGGTATGGCTCACTATGACACAAAGCTGGACTGCTGACAAAGTGAAAAACACATTAATTAAAATGTGGTTACAGATAATAAAACGTGTTTTTGCACCTATTAAATACACCTGCGGTGACTAAAAAAATGCTGTATTCAAAATTTAGTGCGAAGTTTCATAGTTTCATAGTTTCCATAGTTGTGAATGCTAAAAAAGACAAGTGTCCATCTAGTTCAGCCTGGTTGTGCTTAGGTGTTGATCCAGAGGAAGGCAAAAACCCCAATGAGGTAGAAGCCAAAATTGTCCCTCATTTTTGGAAAATTCATTCCTGACTCCAATCTGGCAATCAGGAAAATCCCTGGATCAATGACCCCTCTCCTGAATCCTAGTACTATAACTTGTTATATTTTTAAGCTCAGAAATTGCATCAAACCCTTTAAACTCGGTTATTGAATTCACCGGACCAGTCCCTCTGGCAGAGAATTCCATAGTCTCACTGCCCTTCCTTTACAGTAAAGAATCCCTTTCTATGTTTATGAAGAAACTTTCGCCCCTTCCTCAAGACGTAAAGGATGCCCTTGTTCTAGATACAGCCCTGTTGTATTATAAATAAATTCTTGGGAGTAGATCTCTATAATGACCTTTGATGTATTTAAACTATGTTATTATGTCCCCCCGAAGCCTTCTGTTTCTTAAATAAATAACTCTAATCTTGCCATCTTTCTGTGACTGTAGTCCACCCAGTCCTTTTATTATTTTGTTGCCGCTTTGTACCTGTTCAAGGTGGCTCTTGAAGAACAAAGCTGGACAGCGCCATAGTGAAGAAACACGTAATTAAATTCGGTGTACGGATAGAATAAACAGTGGTTTTTGAACTAATAAATACACCTGCGGTGACTACAAAATTGCTTTATTTAAATTTAAGTACAGGGTGGCTCTATGAACAAAATTGGGCCACACCAAAGTAAAAAAACACTTATTTTAAATGTATACGGATAATAAAAGGTGATTTTTTGCACCTATAAAATACACCTGTGGTGACTACAAAATTGCTGTTTCAAATTTGAAGTGCAAGGTGGCTCTATGAACAAAACTGGGCTGCACCAAAGTGAAAAAAACCTTAATTAATTGTGTACAGAATAATAAAAGATGAGTTTTTTGCTCCTATCAAAATACAAACTGCAAGTTACTAGAAAAAGATATGTATCCTATATAAGTACAGGCCTGCACAAAATACAAGTCTAATATTTCACCAAAAACTGGCCAAAAAGCTTTTAATAAAAACCCATTCATGCGGTCAGGGTCAAAGCAGGTCTGGAAGCACAATTATCCACTCTCCTTTCAAAAAGCCTGCCATGCTTGCCAGTCCGGTCTGTCTTGTGTTCGCCAGCCAACCCCCCCCCCCCCCAACCTCCATCCCCGCGGTCGTACAACGCTAGATGATCTTTATCTTTTAAAAATCTCAGTAAGTAACTAAAAACTGAAAATCTTCTATCTACAAGTTCTAATATGTTCACTGCTAAAAGCATAGTTGTCTTTGTTTTGAACAAAGAGAATTTGTTTCGTGAAGCTGTTTTGAGAGAGGACCGAGAACACGTCCCTGCTCTTATGAGTCACAGACACACACTGATCATGAACCAGGACGTTTCTATGTAAAACGATGTCATGTGATTTTTCCAGCCAATCACACCATACACATCAGTCATGACGTCGCACACCCAGCTCACCTGCTGCTTATTCTCTAGATGATTTGATGGCCGCAAAATGAAGGAAGCGCGAGACATGGGCGATATTAATAGATTATGCGCAGAATTTTAACCTAAATTATCACGTGATTGAAAAAATCAGATCAACATAAAAACAGTGCCGATTTCAACTTTGTCGATAATAATCGCTCAACACTACTTGATCTTTCTGCTTGTAGTGAGTGATTGACAGTGCCTGCGACCAATCACTTATCTTGACTGTTTTGTCCCTGTTCTGTGTGGTAGGGTGTCAGAGGGCTGGTCCAATCACGGCCTGGACCAGGACTCTGACATCCCCTAAGTAGATCACTTCTGCTCTGCAGCATGGCCGGTTATATTCTTTGGCTTGCTGGTGTGCTGTTTATTCTAATTTGTAGACCCTAATTTTTTACTTTTTGTCTGCCTTTTGACCTCCGTTTCTGCCTGCTATTCGTGGTTTTGACCCTTTGCTCTGCTGCTATTGTGTTTTGTCTGTCTTGTCTGTTCTGTGGTTCGCGTAATCATGGTAGGGACCACCGTCCAGTTGTCGTCAACCACTTAGGGGCGGACAATAGGTAGGCACAGGTTTGGGGGGCTTGCTTTAGGGGGCTCACAGTCTGTCTGTACCTCTCTGTTTATCTGTTCCCGGGGGATCATTACATTATAACCGGCAATGACATTTTTTTTCCCCCTGCCATTCAGATTGACATGGGTGATATTCAGGAGCTTACCAACCGGATGGAGGGCCTGGCTAACTTGGTGTCTGACCTGGCTAATCAGGTTAATCTTCTCACCCAGCAACAAGCAAATGCTGCTGCTACACCCACTGCTGTATCCCCTGTTCTGGTTACAGCTGTTGTCCGGGAGCCTAATATGCTTCTCTTGGACCATTTTTTGGGGGAATGTTGAAAGTTTGTTATTGTTTGCGAGTCATGTCGGTTATATTTTAGGGTCAAGCCATTTGCTTATGAGGAACAAATGGTGGGGTTGTAGCCTCCCTTCTTTAGGGTATCCCTTTTGAATGAGCCCTCAAACTTTTCCCCACTCCTCCAGAGTGGAATTCTTATGACCTGTTTTTTCAGTCTCTAGGGTTCATTTGTTCTGAGTTTGACCATGCATCACTTTCAGACTCAGCTCTTTAATCTACACCAAGGTAAAAGATCGGCTGAGGAGTACTTCACCAAGTTTCGCAGGTGGTTCGTAACTGCTGAATGATGTGACCCAGTAATAAAGGCCCTGTTCAGACAGGGCCTATTAGATGCTGTCTGGGTCACCCACCCCAACCCCAGAGCTTTAGAGCAAGCCATGGCTCTTATGGTCTGCATCAACCACAGGCTGGGGAAGAGGAAAGGAAAAGCTAGCACCTGACCATCCTCCCATGTCTTCTATGCCATTTTTTTTCCTCCCCTACAAAATTTGTCTCTTTCCCTTCCATCCTGGAAGAGGAGCCAATGCAACTCAGAGTCATGGGCATTAAAATAAGGAGGGAGTACCACATGATAAACACCCTATTTGTCTGTATTGTGACAAAGCTGGTCATTTTCTTCAGAACTGTTCCACTAGACCCAGGTTCCAGCCAAAGGAACTCCAGTGTCTGAGTGGTAGTCGAAGAAGTCACTCGGGCATCCAAGTATCTTCCGTATTCATTTCAAAAGTATTATTGCTGGTGCCCTTGTCTTTTGATTCTAAATCTGTATCTAGGTAGGCCCTGATTGATTCCGGGAAAGCGGAATTTTTGTAAATTCGGCCTTTGTGTTGGCCTTGGGTCTCAACTTAGTGAAGCTGGTACATCCTTTTCCTGTTACGGGAGCTGACTTTACCCTGTTGGCAGGAGGGAGGATCTGCTTTCAAACCACCCGGTTATATTTGCTGGTTGGCCCTAACCATTCTGAAGTTTTAGTTTTTTATTTATGGACAATTTTTCATTGTAACGGAGGAGTGGATCCGCTGGGCCAACGCAAGCGATGATAACTAAGCCACGCCAGGGAACGGAATCTAAGTAGCCCCCGGTTTTCACCAGAGCCCGCCGCAAAGCGGGATGGACTTGCTGCGGCGTGAGGCTACCAGGTCGTTACCCCTGACGTGACTTGCTTGCGATGGCGGCCGGGGTACAGTGAGGTACAGAAACGTAATCCAGAGGTGTAGTCAGGGACAGGCAAGAGGTCAGGGCAGGCAGCAGAGGTTCGTAGTCAGAGACGGGCAGACGGTCAGGGCAGGCGGAGAACAGGCATGTTCAGGTTACGTTTGCATGCGGACTGGTACAGGGGTAATCTAGTCTGTACTCCATTTCTCTCCAATCGCACCGAAAACACACCAACAGACTGGCAGGAAGTGCTGGGGGCGGATACCTTAAATAGAACCAGCGCCCGACAATAGACCAATTATCGGGACGCTGGCCCTTTAAATTTAGAGAAGTCGGCGCGTGCGCCTAGATCGGCGGTCACGAGCACGGCGGCCGGGAGCGGCGTTCACAGGAGCGCGGACGGGTAAGGGACGCGACGCCGGGGCCGGGACAGCAGAGGGATGGTCGCGGACAGCCGCAGCCGCCGCGCCAGACCCCCTGCGACCAGGGTGACGGTCGCGGGGGGCAGCGGAGCCCGCGACCCCGTGACAGTCATCAGATATTGTTTTGGATCTCCCTTGGTTGCGTAATCATAACTCTGTATTTGACTGGAGTAAACGGGAATTAATTTTATTTGGGTCCTCGTTTCTCCTCCCACTGTATTTCTCTGCAGTTATCTGACTGCCAGATTGAGGAAGCCGACCTTCTTGATTTTATTTCTTACCCTGCTGTTGTTTCTGCCGAAAAAATCTGCTCCTGAGTAGTGTTGAGCGATTATTATCGACAAAGTTGAAATCGGCACAGTTTTTTTTGTTGATGG
>JAODAL010059568.1:0-21406 GCA_025379985.1 Phyllomedusa bahiana
AAAAACCCTTAAAGTAAAATCCTTTTTTAATAAACCACACTGCCTTTTAAAAAAACCAAACTTGCTGATGTTCTCCTTCTTTCTCTCACTCTGTGTATATCACTTTCTCTGCCTGTACCTTTTCACTACTTTCCGTGTCTCTGTCTCTGTTAATCTTCTTTAGCGATTCCTCTCTCTGTATGTAAGTATTCTTTTTTTGTCTAACCTAAAACAGTAACTATAATAAAACTGGAACACAATTTACTGTTTTGGGTAATATCTCCATTTTTTTCTTTATACTAGTTTTCACAAATATCACCCACATTCTGCAAACATCTGACCCATACAATCTCCTTATAACAGAAGTGTACATTAAACAACTACCAGTACCTATTTCCAAATAATAGGTTTTTCAAACCCGACCAAACCCCAAGTGTTGATCAAAACCGTTCAAAAAAAAAATCGTAATTTCAAACTCGAACAAAATTTTTCTCGAACTCAAGCGGGAACCGAACTTTTTACGTTCTTCGAGAAAATGTTCCCGTTTTTCAAAAAACCAAATTTTTAATAGTTTTAATTCATGTCCGAAAATTGGCGTCGCCATAAAATGATGCAGGAGGGGGTGCCCCCTTCTATCACTCCTATTATCATGGCAGCCTGTCATGTTACTGCTTAGGAATGTGGTAAAAATACAATATGCTGCAACACTTTAATATCGCAGTTTTAGTTACAAAGATGAACCCCCAAAAGGTAAACCCACCCTAGAAACAAAAAAAAGGGAAGAAAAAAAAAAAAGCAAAGAAAATATAAATTCAAATTAAAAGTCCCAAAATTTTTGGGGACTTTTCCCAAAACAAAAATATAAAACAATAATCAAAAACAAAAAAAGGGACCCCTGTGTCTTAAAATTTCCAAATTCTACAAAAAAATATAGCCTTATTATCCCAAAAAGAGATTTCCTGAAAAAAAAACCCCCAAAAATTTTAATAAAGACTGATAAAAAAAAAATCCTATATATTAACCTAATGGGGGACTACCCATTTAATTGGGGTCTAGCTACCTACTGAAGAATTTACAGTTTTTGGCTAATATGGGGGTTAACCTATCTATCTGCCTGCCCAATGAATTGGCTGCTTACCCACCCAATTTGTGGGACTTACTACCTAATGTGGGGTCTGCCTACCTACTATATGGAGTCTACTTAATAAGAGAAGATTACAAATGGGGGCACTCAATGGAGTGGAGATATCATTGTTGTGTGGGCCAAAGTAAGGGGCATAAGGCACCAAAAGAAGAATTATCACTGTTTAGGGTTCTTCTGTCAATATCTGATGCTGGTACAAAATGCACTGGCAAGACTTTTCCCGTCTTAAAAAATTGTACTACGGGGAGTCTAAAAGACCTATTAGATCTTGACACTAACAGTCTGAACCACTGCAGGAAATCCAAGCTTGTTTGACCACACTCAAACTTTCACAGTTTAACATTCCCCAGCAAACCCCAACACCCTTTAATTTGCCAAGTCAAATTTTCCATTAAGACCCCACCACACAAAATCCTGCAAGAGGACTTTGTCATCGAATTTTTAAAATTGCCAAGACAGCTGAAAGGTCTGCAACAGCTGTCACCAACAATCTCTGGGACACTAACCCACTGAAACCCTTTTTCCCGCTTAAAAAACAACTCTTTATTTGTCCTTTTTAAAAGAAAAAAAATCAGACACTCTCAACAACAGGCTCTGCAGTCTGCCTAGCCTTTCTGCTGCCTGAGGTAAAAGTAAAATAGTATCCCCCATTTTGCTACTTCAGATTTGGGAATAAGAATTTTTTTTTTAAAATATAAAAATAATTTATGGAAAAAAAAATGACCTTTGAGTATTAGAAACATTATCCTCTCCGATATCCAATGAACAAATACAAAACCCATTTTTACAAGGAGGAATTTTTAAAACTACCTTAGAAAAAATTTAAAATTTAAAATTTCCCCAAAAGAAAGAACAGAATTTTCTACCCCAGTGAGCAGTTTTAATTGTTTCTGGACTTTTGTAGTAGATTTCTATTTAAAAACCGGGCCAATACATTTTAGGAATAAATAGGAAAATTTTTATCTCCCTTTGTCAGAATAAAACTAGTCCTCCTCAGAAAAAAAGACTTTTTTTATCGGTTTTTTTTTGCCTGAGAATTTTCCCAAAATTTTAAACTTAAAAAAAGTCAAATTTAAAAAATCATTTTAGCTTCTTTTAAAAAAATAAAACATTTTTATTTAACTAATTGCTTAATAGAGATACTTGATTTCAGTTTTCCAAGTGGAATAAAGTGTGTTGCAGTATTACAAAATTATTTTATTGTTCTAAATACTGTATTTTGTCAATGTACAAATGACTATATTGTATAAAAATGGCATTCTTTTATAAATGGTTAAAGCAAAATTTTTTTTGGGTTAAAAAACCCCTGTTTTCCCTAGTTTTTCCCAAAATTTGGGAAGACCGAAAAAAAGAAAAGGGGACGTCCTATCCATTTTTTGGGTAAGGGTTGATCCAGAGGAAAAGGGAAAAAACCCCCAAAAAAAGGGAGAAGCCCCAAATTTTCCCATTTTAAAGGGGAAAAATTTTCCCTTTCCCGACTCCAAACTGGCAAACCCGGGAAAAAACCCGGATCAATGACCCCCCCCCCCCCAGAATCCAAAACACAAAAACTTTTTATAAATTTTTACGCTCCAGAAATTCATCCAAACCCCCTTTTTGGTTTCTCTGTTAGTGAATTCACCATGACAATTTTCCCTTTTACAGAGAGTTCCACATCTCACTGCTCTTACAGTAAAGAATCCCTTTCTATTTTATGTAGAAACTTTTATTCCCCAAACGTAGAAGGAAAGCCCCCCTTTTTAGATACAGTCCGGGGGTAAATAAATCTTGGAGAGATCTCTTTTATTGACCTTTGGGTGTATTTAAAACAAATTTTTATGTCCCCCCCAAGCCGTCTTTTCTCAAAAATAAATAACCCTAATCTTGCTAATCTTTTCTGGGTATTGTAGTCCACCCAGTCCTTTTATTATTTTTGTTGCCCGCCTTTGTACCTGTTCAAGCTCTACAATGTCTTTCCTGTGCACTGGTGCCCAAAACTGTACACAATATTCCATGTGTGGTCTAACCAGTGACTGTATAATGGGAGAATAATGTTCTCATCATGTGCCTCTATGCCCCTTCTAATGCACCCCATGATCCTATTGGCCTAGGCAGCTGCTGTCTGACACTGGCTGCTACAATTAAGTTTACTGTCCACCAGGATTCCCAAGTCCTTCTCCATGTCACTTTCACCCAGCGTTTTTCCATTTAACATGTAATCTTGTAATGGATTTTTCCTCCCCATGTGCATAACCTTGCATTTATCTGTGTTAAACCTCATCTGCCATTTCACTGCCCAGGCCTCCAACTTATCCAGATCCCTTTGTAATAACACATTATCCTCTATTGTGTTGATTACTTTACAGAGCTTTGTATCGTCTGCAATGATCGATATTCTACTGTGCAATCCATGTGTAAGATCGTTAATGAAAATGTTGAAAAGGATAGGGCCCAATACTGACCCTTGTGGTACCCCACTAGTAACAGCAATCCAGCCAGAGTATGTACCGTTAATTACTACCCTTTGTTTTCTATCAGTGAGCCAGTTACTTACCCACTTGCACACATTTTCCCCCAGTCCAAGCATTCTCATTTTACTAACAACCTTTTTATGTGCACCGTATCAAATGCTTTAGAAAAATCTAGATATATGACATCCAGTTCCTCACCACGATCCATTCTAGCACTTACTTCCTCATAGAAGCTGATGAGATTAGTCTGACAGGACCGATCCTTCATAAACCCATGCTGGAACTGTGTTATACATTTATTTTCAGTGAGATACTCCAGGATAGCATCTCTGAGAAAACCTTCAAACATTTTACCTACAACAGAGGTCAAACTTACCGGCCTATAGATTTCTGGATCACTTTTTGACCCCTTTTTGAATATTGGCACCACATTTGCTATGCGCCAATCCTAACATACCCCGTTATTAGACAGTCCATAAATATTAAGAATAGGGGCCTATCTATGACATCACTTAACTCCTTAGGACACGTGGGTGTATGCCATCTGGACCTGGGGATTTGTCTATTTTAATCTTCTTAAGACGGAGCTGCACTTCTTCTTGGGTAAGACAAGAAACTTTAAGTTGGATTTACCTCACCCCCTCTGTTCAACAGGAAGCTCATCCTCCTCGTTAAATACAGTGGAAAAAAAAAGTGTTTAATAGGTTTGCTTTTTTCTCATCGCCTCAAACTGTCTCTCCCTCAGTATTTTTCAAAGGGCCAACATTTTCTGTTTTAATCTTTTTACTATTTATATAACCCCTAAATTAAAGTTACACATTTTATATTGATAGCTTTGATTCAGTGATGGTGTTTAGAGGCTAAATTATAAAAAATGTGCCATTATCCAAATACTTCTGTATACAAAAAAATACATATTTTAATGTTTCAGGGCTTTATTAATTATTTCTTTAAGGCAAAACAAACAGTAGACGGCACATAGGAGAACCCTTGAAATGTGTTCAAGTTAGGTAAGTGGATCCTTGGGACTACGGAGGCAGGCACTGGACCTACAGCGGCCAGGGACATAGGGACTAGGCCTATATACAGGAACCACAGTCAGCTGAGTGAGAAAGTCCAAGAGGGGTCATGGACAAAGAAGCTGCAGATGAGGATAAGAGGGACTTGAGAAAGAGAAACTTATCCCTAATAATTTGTAAGGCATTAGGTAATTACTCCATCGCATATAAACAGAAAAACCAAAAAATGGAGTGCGTATGATAATTGTGTGCAATATAAAATTTAACTTTTACTTCACGATTTAAAATAATATGCGGCTAAGCATTAAATACACAAATCAAGAGCACACGTAAGTGCCAATAAAAAATGGCGCATTGATAACTACTAACTCTGATGAAGTCAATGGGGTTCTCCAAAAACCAGTGTAGGATTGTGAGAGCACTCGCCCCCGACAAGGGGCGACCCCTCCACCGGTTATAGAGGCTTACCCTATAGACTCAAATCTTACCCTTACGTGGTAATCATACAGTGTCCCAACATGTTTCGACCCACCACAGTCTCTTCAGGGAACCAATGAAGTGATGTATATAATCTAGAAATGGGATCAGAAAATTCAAAAACGGAGGGTATGAACAGATAGAGTTACCTCCAATTTATCTTTTCCCATGTTAAATGTCTTTTAAAATGACAAATCCCATAGTACAGGTCAATATATAAAAATGCTGCCGGGGTTATGCAGCCATGTCATGTGTATTAGGAACAGAGGTGCTGTTTATAGTACAAGCTGTCAAATCACCTCCCAACACATGCAGACCCCAAACCCCACAGCAGCCCAGACATATATCGCCAAGAAAAGTCCGTACTTCCAATACAGAGATTGCATACAATGCAGGTCATAAGCGTATGGCTCAGAAAGACACACGGAAGGGCTATGGTGTCCGCCGTTGTTTGAATGCACAGGCAGCCTTAAATGTGACGGAGGGCGGATGTGTTCTAGCTGTCACCGTGGCAACCCGGTCACATGCTTGTTCCGTCCTCACGTCACTTCCGCCCTCAGGGCGCGAAGTCCAAGCAAACGCTTCCGCCCTGAGTGCTGGTATGTGTGACGCGCGCAATGTCGCTCACAACGTCACTTCCGCCCACACTTGCCGAGTGCCGAACGGCCACTTCCTGTCCACTGCACAATGCAAAGAACGACGAGTAAGATAGTTCAGGCGGAGTGTTACAGTACTTAATACGCACGAGAACGACGGCCATTCAGATGGGGCACACAAAGAATCTCAGCTCGCAACCCCAATGGGCAGAAATCAAATATAAAGATAGATCTTGTTTGGCATCCTCCTGATGGTGATCAGGATGGATCAGATATGACACAGACAATAAGTGTGTGACACAATGGTGATGTACAATGACATAATTGAAATAGAGTTCAGAGGTACATATGTTAATTAAGATAGAGGAATACCGAAGGGAGAAGAATAGAGGTATATTTGACTCAATTAAATGTATATAAATGAAGCTGCTTGATAGAACTGTGGAGTTTCACAAGATAATCTTCCTATGGGTGCATCAAAGCCCCACATATGCTCCCCACACTTATAAATAGAACTAAAATTTAGCTGTTCATTGAGCCCCTGTGGGATGCAGTCCTAGGGAAATAATAAAAGGTTTCACGTCTGAGGATATCAATATCAAAATTGCCCTTCCTTTCATTGGGTGTGAGGATATCAATTCCAATAATTTTGAGATCTTTAGAAACACCCCCATGTTGATTCCAGATATGTCGGATACTGGGGGTGTCTCTTTGTTACGAATGTCACATAGATGTTCACCTATTCTCCTTCTCAACTCCCAGTGGTCTTTCCCACATAGTCCAGTCCAAAAATGGACATCGAATGCGGTAGATCACTCATTTTGAACTAAAATTTATGATTTGTTTAATCAAAAAAGACTGTCCATTTTTAGTAATCCTAAAGATTTTTCCAGTTTCTAAATGTGGACAGCCTATGCACCCGCTACATTTGTAGAAACCCTTTTGGGCTGTCTTTTTTAGCCACATCGAGTCACTTTGAGGGGGTACATAATGGCTTCTCACAAGACTATCTTGGAGACTCTTTCCCTTCCTAAATGTGATGGCTGGTCTCGGACCTATTTTATCTTTGATGTCAGGATCCATTAGGAGGATGGCCCAGTGTTTAGTTAGTATCTTACGCTTCATTAGAGGCTGCATCAAATTTTTCCTATCAATCTTATGATTCCTGAATCAAATGATCTCTCTTTCTTTTTAGGAGCCAAAAGACATTTCCTATCCGTGCGGAGTGCAGAGCGATATGATTCTTTGAGTATCCCCGGGTACCTCTTTTCCCTAAATCCCCTTCACACATGCTTTTGCCTGATGAACAAATTCATTTTTAGAGGAACAATTACGACGCAATCTCAAAAATTGTCCTCGTGGGATTCCCTTCTTTAAAGGAAAAGGGGTGATTTATACTCCAATGCAGGAGTGAATTACATGCCGTCTCCTTTCGATAGATGGAGGTGTTCAGTCTTCCATCATGTCCTTTTGTTACCATCACATCCAGGAGGCTATTGGGGGGAAACTATCTCATAGGTGAACCTGAGTCCAATACAGTTTTGATTTAAACTTTTCATGAACTCTATAACTCCTCTTTCTTCCCACTCCACGGACAAAGATATCATCAATATCTTGTATAGAATGCAATTTTTCAATGTGTTTTTTAGGGGTTCATCCCCAAAAGGGACTATTGTATCCTCCCACCACCCCAAGTATAGATTAGCATAACTTGGGGGCAGGAATTGCCCATGGCGGTTCCTCTCAATTGGTGATATAATTTTCCCATTGAATAGAAAGAAATTCTTTGTTAAGAACAAACGTTAAGAGGTCCAACACAAATTTATTATGTAATCAAACTGTTGACCCCTCCCTCTAAGGAAATGTTCAGTTGCCTTAAATCCCCAATTCATTGTGAATAGAGGTATAGAGTGACTCCACATCAATGCTCCCAGGAAGCTGTCTTTGGTACCATTATGCCGTCAATTTTCCTTAGGAAGTCCATGGTGTCCCTTTTGGGAAGACGATAGGGACCTACAAATGGTTTTAAGGACCTGAATCTAGGTATATCCCACAATTTTGTGTGAGGCAATCCTATACCCGACACTATCGGTCTCCCCTTCAACGGATTTTCACCTTTATGTATTTTGGGAGACCATAAAATGTCGCTGTTCGTGGAAATTTTGGGGAATAGGGAATTTAAATTCAGAGGCACTGATTAACTCGTTGGTTTTAGCAGGTGATAAATCTCCAATATTCTCCCTTTGTACTTTTACTGTTGGTCATTCCTAAGGACTTCGTAACAGGTGCGGTCACAAAGAAGCTCTTACACATGTCCCTATATTTGTGTGATCCAGTACAACTATATTCCCTCCCTTTTCAGAGGGTTTTATAACTATTTCTGATTTTGTTCTAATTTCATGTTGCCTGTTTTTTCCCTAAAGGTACAATTCGAGTATCCCTTCATTTTCAGATGTTCTAGATCTCTGGTAACCTGGGAAACAAAGACATCTATACAAGATATGTCTCCTAAAGGGGGCATATTCTTATTTTTTGTGCACAATTGTGTAAAAGGACCTTTCCCATTCTGTATGTTGTCATCTGCCAGACTATATAATAGTCTGACATCTTCTAACATGTCATCGCCTATCCCAAGTTCAAGACATTCGCGCTAATTTTTCAATGCGTGATATTTTTGCCAACGCATTTTTCGCCCAAAAAGGTGTATATCCTTATCCAATTGAATAGATTAAATTTTCCTGTTGGGACGAACGAAAGTCCTTTCTTTAAGATGTTCATTTCGTGTTCACTTAGGATATGGGAAGACAAGTTCACTATTTGATGTTGGTCCTTTACTGGTGCAATTTTAATTATTTCGGAGTTGAACGTACCCTGATGGGGATTTGGGGACTAAAAAAGGCTTTTGTTGTCCATACGTTTTATTGCCTTTCCCACGTCCTCTCTTTTCCTTTATGTATTAGGGGACTGTCTATTGTTTCTTCCCTCCAGGTCTGAGTCTGAGATATCAGTATCACTTGTGGAGATTACATCAGTATCTCTCCTATCGTGTTTATAACCTGAAAATATATATGCTTTGTTTTCTCTAAAGTCACCAAGATCTCTAATAAATTGCTTATGTTTACGGTCTTTGATATGTTGTTGAAAAATTTTTTTATTGATTCTGTAACTGTTTTCTTTCGTCACAAATTCTGTTTTCTTTTTCAAAGCCCTACAGTTGTAAATCCCAAATTTTTTCAATTTATTTTTAATGACTTCTAGACTAGCTCTCTCTTGGTTAGAAGAAGCTGCAGAACCGCAAAGAGCTAGCGGTCGCTTCCTTTTCCCATTCTAAAACAAACTCAGGACGTTGTTGTTTAATAGGAGGGGTTAGGGATATTCTTAGGCCCCTAGGGACTATCTGGTTTTTTATATAGTTTTCCAAACTTTTTATTTCCCAACCGGCAGAGATTTGTTCCCGATAGACTTTGTTCAGGTCCTTAAACGCTACACTTAGGGAAGGGGTATGTTTTTTATAAACGTATTCCCTATCTGAAAATATTTCCTCAGCATCCGTTAACCATTGATCTACACTTACATCCGTTGCCAAAAATCCTGCCATGACCTATAAGCACAGCTGTATAGAAAAAAAGAAACTTATCCCTAATAATTTGTAAGGCATTAGGTAATTACTCCATCGCATATAAACAGAAAAACCAAAAAATGGAGTGCGTATAAAAATGTGGTGCAATATAAAATTTAACTTTTACTTCACAATTTAAAATAATATGCGGCTAAGCATTAAATACACAAATCAAGAGCACACATAAGTGCCAATGAAAAAATGGCGCATTGATAACTACTAACTCTAATGAGTCAATGGGGGTCTCCACACCAGTGTAGATTGTTAGGCACCGCCCCGACAAGGGGGAACCCCTCACCGGTATAGAGGGTTACCTATAGAACTCAAGTCTTACCCTTACGTGGTAATCATACAGTGTCCCAACATGTTTCGACCCACCACAGTCTCTTCAGGGAACCAATGAAGTGATGTATATAATCTAGAAATGGGATCAGAAAATTCAAAAACTGAGGGTATGAACAGATAGAGTTACCTCCAATTTATCCTTTCCCATATTAAATGTCTATAAAATGACAAGTCCCATAGTACAGGTCAATATATAAAAATGCTGCCGGGGTTATGCAGCCATGTCATGTGTATTAGGAACAGCCATAGTATTGACCTGTACTATGGGATTTGTCATTTTATAGACATTTAACATGGGAAAAGATAAATTGGAGGTAACTCTATCTGTTCATACCCTCAGTTTTTGAATTTTTGATCCCCCTTTCTAGATTATATACATCACTTCATTGGTTCCCTGAAGTGACTGTGGTGGGTCGAAACATGTTGGGACACGTAATGATTTCCACGTAAGGGTTAAGACCCTTTAGTCTATGGGGTAAGCCTCTATACCGGTGAGGGGTCGCCCTTGTCGGGGCGAGTGCTCTAACAATCTACACTGGTGTGGAGACCCCCATTGACTCATCAGAGTTAGTAGTTATCAATGCGCCATTTTTTCATTGGCACTTACGTGTGCTCTTGATTTGTGTATTTAATGCTTAGCCGCATATTATTTTAAATTGTGAAGTAAAAGTTAAATTTTATATTGCACACAATTATCATACGCACTCCATTTTTTGGTTTTTCCGATAAGAGGGACTTGGACCACCAACAGAACTAGGAAACACAGCACAGGAGCACAGCACCGCCAGGAGGAACAGCACAGGAGTACGGAACAGCCAGGAGGAACAGCACAGGAGCACCGAACCACCAGGAGGAACAGCACAGGAGCATAGCATCGCCAGGAGGAACAGCACAGAAGCATGACACTGCCAGGAGGAACAGCACAGGAACACAGCACCACCAGGAGGAACAGCACAGGAACACGGCACCACCAGGAGGAACAGCACAGGAACACGGCACCACCAGAAGGAACAGCACAGGAACACAAACACGGCACCACCAGGAGGAACTGCATGATAACATGCCACTGCCAAGAGGAACTACATGGGTACACACCACGGCCAGGAGAAACTGCACTGGTACCCAACATAGACAGGAAGAACTCCATGAGAATACCGCACAGAGAGGGGGAACTCCACATGAACATGGCACAGACTGGAGAAACTCCATGGGAACACAGCACGGACAGGATTCAGAAGGCTTGAGGTAGTGTTTTAGCCCAACAACACTAATACTCATGTCCTGACTTCTTGTAGGAGGTGCCTTTTAAAGGAGTCAGCTGGAGAGGATAAGCTACATCTGGACAAGCCTTGTTAGAGGAATTAACTGCTGCAATGCTGAATAGAAGAAGCAAATTCCAACCTCCAGCATCAAACACACAGTTGTATTCAGGTAGGAGGCAGAGGAATTTTCAGATTGTGACACATATACACAGTATAATTTGAAAACCATTACAGTTATAAAGTTATATTTAAGCATTATCATATCAATAAAATATTACTTTTACTAGTACTAGTTCACAGTAAGACTTGTAAGGTAATAAATAACATAATATTATTGTTTTTAGCAATTTGACTTTATATTGTCTAATTTTAGTAAATCACCTAACTAACCAATATTGAAGACAACTTTAACTCCTTAAAGGAGTTTTCCGGAACTATCTTTTTATTTGTTATAGAGCTTACAACTTAATTAGATTAAACTTATACTATACTTATACAATTATTTACCTGGCAGAGAGCCCTTTACTCCCCTCCTTCCGACTTCCTGCATACCATATTACATCCACCGATCACATGGCTTTGCTTCTGCTTCTATGGATGTTTTGTCATCACTCAGTAGGTGTGCTCTGAAGACAGGCTCAGCTCAGAAATACTCCCCTTCAGTGGGTGTGACCAGAAAAGAGAAAGATCTGGCTGCCTAAAGTGAGGTGCTGACAGGAATATAATCATTCAGTACTGAGCTGCAGGGTAGAGTATTATACACATAGAGTGATAACTATGTGTACATAGTGACTCATCACTGCAAGAGTCTAGCTGCCTTCATTAGTGTGCACTTTATTTATTCTGATAGGAGGAAATAGTCAGAAGACTTGCATTTAATCCAAATAAGGTAGCAAACGGGTGTCAGCATACGTGTTCCTTTTATTCAAGAATCCAGAGTACAGAGATAAGCAACTTTTCGACCCACACCCGGGTCTTTGTCAAGCAAGCATTGCTTGACAAAGACCCGGGTGGGTCGAAACATTGCTTATCTCTGTACTCTGGATTCTTGAATAAAAGGAACACGTATGCTGACACCCGTTTGCTACCTTATTTGGATCGACTGTTGTGAGGAATGGGCCTTTCTCGTTTTGGGGTGTTCTGCTGCATCTAAAGTGTTGTGAGGGTTTTGAAAGAGGACTTCTGTGCTGTCCAAACTATACCTTTATAAGACTTGCATTTATTTATTGGCTAAATGTGCATTAGGACCTCTGAGATTATCCAGCAGCAGTCAGAAAAAGTCTGTCTACTGCTCTTTATAGTACTGGTGTCAGGGTAAAGCATCATGAGATGCTGACCTGACATCACTGTGTAGTGGAATGATTCCACATCCCCTACAGCAGGCACACAGCTTTCGCATGATCAAAAACTGCTTGATGTGGGGGATGTGACATTGCCCACCCTTCTTGGATGTTAAATAGCCTATCCAGTGTACATGAAAGCTGGGTGATGCCACATTACTCACAGCAATCAGAGTTACAATGATGGGATAGCTGTGTACTTGCTGTGTGGGATGGACAGTACATATATAAAAATATATAATACAAACTTTTTATATTTCTACATGTATTACATATATTACGGGATGAGGAAAGAATGTATTTTTACCATGTTATAAACTGATTGATGACTGTACTACTCACAGCCTACTGCAGGCAGCCAGGAAGTGAACTGGAGCAGAGATGCAGGGGGCATGAGGTTTACATGTCTGAGAATGATAATGAACAGTGTTAGGAGGATTAGGGGGTGGGTGCAGAGAAGTCCTAGATTTTAACTGCATGGGATTCTGGGACTAGTAGGAAATAGCTGCAGAAAAACTACTGACACTCCCATAACCAGGAAGTTTCACTCATCTTATGATAGATGAATAAGGAGTCAAAAGAAAAGAAACACATGAAGGTGGTAGAAAAGCTTTACTTTTCAATATAAATGCTATTTATAGTGTTCTATGAAATCATTAAAGGGGTGGTATTGCTAAACAGAATAGCTTTCAAATTGTAGGGAACACAAAATAAAGACATTTTCCAAATATATTGCTTTGTGCCTCTGTTTTCCCTTAGGAGATACAAGTGAATTTATGACCTCCCTGGCTATTTCAGTTCCCTCAGTAACTGACCTGTAAACAATTCTCCCACTGCTGTTTGTTCAATGAGATAACAGTGAGTGACATCACACAGGTCATGTGAGTCATCACACAGGTCATGGCAGTGTCACTGCTGCTGAGCAGTAAAAAGCTTGATTTATGTAAAATAAACAGAACTGTAATTAGGGCTTTTGTTTTGGGGATCAGATAAAGCCTTCTGAGAGCAGTTTGAAAAGCTGCTTAGCTAATCTGATCTAATTAGCAACTGAAAGCACGGAGCACTGAGCTGTATGCAAATGAGTCAGTCTGAACCAGGAATTGACAGAGTATTTCATTCATGCATTCTGTGAAACTCTGTAGGGAGACAACTCCTTTAAACTCCCAGATAACCCCTTTAAGCATCAGTACTGAAAAGATCTTAATGACCAGCTACATTTTTTAGTCTTTGCCTCCCTGTGTTTCAACAGTCATACCCTTTTTTATTCCTTCAATGACATAGTTGTATGGAACTTGTTTTAGCAGGAGAAGTTTTTTGGGGGGTGGGGGGGGGGTGTTTTTAATTTACATATAAATTACTGTGTAATCTTTTTAAAAAAATTACAGTGTGAACATAATAAAAAAAGCAGTTTTTGGCAGTTGTTTTTTAAAATTATTTTTTACACCATTCACATTTAACACTGAATAACCCATTAGAGTAATTCTACAGGCTATTATGCTCGTGGACATCTATTATGTGGGGGGTTTTTGTGTGTAATGTTTGCACAATAATTTTTTAATTCAATATTTATTTTTATTTTATTTTTCCACACTTTTTATGTCTTTTTTAATCCCATAACAGGATAACTATATTGTCCTTTTTCCTTTTTTTTTACATTTAGTAATGTGTTAGCATAATCCCTAATACATTACACTATGGGGTACATGTATAAAAACTAATTAGATGTAAGACCTTCTTTGTTGCCCATGGCAACCAATTAGATATTCCCTTTCATTTCATGTAGTGCTCTCCAAAAGATAAAGGAGGAGCTATGAGCAACAAAGAAAGTCTTACACGCAGACAGTTTTCATACATGTGGCCCTCTGTATCAGTAGTGTCAGCGACAAATGCTGCTGTCAGGGTACCAAAGAGTGGGCCCTGACATCAGACTTGCTATGCAGACCGTCCTGGGGCTTATTTTGGTCCCTACTGCTGACTGCATAGATATTACTTAGGTATCATTAAGCAGTGGGAATCCCAGTAACCCGATGAAGCAGGGGAATCCCCTTTGATTACACTGCAGTCACAGACCGTGACAATCAAAGGGTTAACTGGCGCGGATCGGAGGCTTCCTCTGGTCTCTGCTATTCAAAGAGATAACTCTAGGTAAGGAGCTGTTAGCTACAGCTACATTCGTAGCGCAATTGTGGTGCTGGAAGCCACAAAATCCCTCTGTAGGCAGCAATGTCTTTTGAACAAGGTAGTTACAGTTCTACTTGAAGTCTTATATAGAATGTCTTTTACTATAAGAAGAAATAAAGGACTACAGGCAGTCCCCGACTTACATCGTTCCGACTTACGTCGTTCCTAGTTACGAACGGGGACCGGAACGACGCAAGCTAGGGTCAGCTGACAGCGTCTGGGCGCTGCGGTGGCCCGGGCGCTGTCAGCGATCTTCGCAGCTGCAGGCAACTCCTGAGAGGGCATACAGCTGACTCTCCGGTCCCCGTCGGCGTCCGGGCACTGCCATGGTCCGGGCACGGGTGGGGATCGCTTCGGCTGTATGCGACTCCACTCAGAGTGCATAGAGCCGAAGCCTCTATTGCGGAGCAGAGAGCGAGCGCTCCCTGCTCCGCAATAGAACTCCGGAAGGCCGCAAGCAGACACGCGACCTTCCGGAGTCTCCGGCACAGGCAGCGCGCGATATCATCATGCTGCCTGCACGGCCTGATGACATCACCGGCCTATGCCACAAGACTGAGAGTGGAGAGAAGACGGAGCCTCAGGTAAGCCTCGGAGCAGTGGGGGAGCGAGGTGAGTATTTGGATTTGTTTGTTTTTTTAATAAGCCCTGCCTATACCTATCTATGGGGGACATACCTGCCTATGAGGGACATACCTGCCTATACCTATCTATGGGGGAAATACCTGCCTATACCTATCTATGGGGGACATACCTGCCTATACCTGCTATGGGGGACATATACCTGCCTATGGGGGACTTACCTGCCTATACCTGCTATGGGGACCTATACCTGCCTATACCTGCTATGAGGGACCTATACCTGCCTATGAGGGGACATATACCTGCCTATACCTGCTATGGGCGACATATACCTGCTATGGGGACATATACCTGCCTATAATTACACACCATACACACCATACATATACACCATACATATACACCATACACCATACATGTACTAAATATATTGGTTCCGACTTACATACAAATTCAACTTAAGAACGAACCTACAGTCCCTAACCCGTATCTAACCCGGGGACTGCCTGTATTTCATATGTGCGCATGTGTTTGAAGTTGAATGTGAATCTTCAATGGTTTCTTCCTCTTTTTTGTCACATCAGAATGCTTTTCTAAAGTACTAGATTCATTGCAAATATAGAGTTTGCACAATTTGCATTACATTTACCAACGTCATACCTTTTTGATAAATTTTGGCGCAATAGCACAATTTAAATATAGTGAATATTTAAGCACAATTTACACCAGTTTTAGTAACTGTGGTCCAATGTTTTACAAAATTGTTGTAATTTGTGTTCTGTTAATTACATATGATTAATATAGTGTGAAAACCCCTTTAAAAAGATCATTATTATGTAAAGTATAAACCATGCCCTTCTGTGGGGTACGTTTAGTGACAATACATTTCATGCATGTAGCTCACAGCTCTGAATACTCCACTTGGGATTTCTGCTGAAAGTCACTGAAATTAAACAAATGAGCTATAGTTTTCAGAGATTTATGTTACAAGGCTGCCAGAGCTATGCTGGGTCATGTGTTCATTTAAATGCATGGTGTCTGGTCTACACACAGAAGAGGCTGATTACAGTATAAGTACAATTACACTATAATAATATAGGCACATCATAGCAATGCTCAAAGAAACAGCTGGGATATATTTTGTTTGAATAAGCCTTATAGACATTTTGTCACTGATGATAAGTAGCAGGTATTTAACGGCCATTAGTCAGAATTGTTCCTCTATTTTTTCACCTAAACAAGAGACAATTAAGTGACACCTGTGTGCCACTGGATTTTCCTTTTAAAAATTCATGACTAGAGTGGCATATTTGTGATGTCAATCCACTGACTGGGGAGCTTGTGTGGTAAAGGGATTACACACATCGACAGACATGGATGAAGGTGCTCAGTATGCATAAAGCAAAATGGGGTCATGTACTGATTTATATGACCATGACATACTCGTAACAGAACAATCTGATGCAAGAACTTTTGTTTTAAACAGCATGTTTAAATATTATACTCAGACATTCTAATATGAAGATACAGTATGTCAACCCTTACCTTTTTCCAAATTTAGTTAAAGACTTCAATTTATGAAAGTTAATCACAAAAAAACAAAATGGGGTTGAATTTTTTAAAATAGCCCACATGTATTTTTAAGGGCATGCCCCCACGGCACGGGTATTTGGCCAGTTTTTCAAGGGCTCTGCGGTTTTGCAGACCGTCTGAAAAACCGTCCGCAAATGAGCACAATGGGCTCCAATGGAAAACCCGTGCAGCAGTCCCTACTGCACGGGTTTTCCCCCCCGGCGGTTTTTCCGCACGCGAGCCGCCCGAAAAACATTCAACAAGTACATTCTTCCGTCCAGTTTTCGGACAGAATATGTGCAAGTGAATGTGAAGGGGGAGATCTTTTCTCCGCTCGTCGTGGAGAAAAGCCGTCTCCCCGTGGCCGTGTGCACGGCACACAAACTGGACACTGTCCATTGCCATGTAAACGGGCCCTTACAGTTACATTGAAATGTTTCTCAATCTGCAATAACATTCATGGCTCAATATAATATTTTCTGTCACATTTAATGTTTTCTTTTAAAAGTTTATGGCTGAAGTTGAAATAGATGAGAAAAGGCGGCATTGGTTTGGAAAGTAGCATGAGATTTGACACTTTTTTTGGCTGAAATTAGTGCAAAAAATTGTGCAATTTAAAGTCTGTTTTAAACTGTCTCAAAATACAGCTAGACGTAACAACAACAGTTAAACCTTGACAATTTTAACAATCTGCAGTTTAAAACAATTGATAAATATTGTATGGAATATTCTAATATGCAGTATTTCACAAAAGTGAGTACACCCCTCACATTTTTATAAATATTGTATTATATCTTTTAATGGGACAATACTGAGGATATGACATTTTAACACAATGTAAAGTACAGCTTGTATAGCAGTATAAATTTGGTGTTCCCTCAAAATAACTTATAAATAACACACAGCCATCGATATCTAAACCGCTGCCAACAACAGTGAGTACACTTCTAAGTAAAAATGGACAAATTGTGCCCAGTTTGCCATTTTCCCTTTACAGTGTCAGGTGACTCATTAGTATTACAATGTCTTGGATGTGAACGGGGAACAGGTATGTTAAATTTGGTGATATTGCTCTCATACTCTCTCATACTGATCACTGGAAGTTCAACATGGCACCTCATGGCAAAGAACAGTCTGAGGATCTGAAAAACAATTGTTGCTCTACATAAAGATGATCTAGGGTATAAGAAGATTGTCAACACCCTGAAACTGAGCTGGATTATGGTGACCAAGACCATACAGTGGTTTAATAAGACAGGTTCCACTCAGAAAAAGCTTTTCCATGGCCGACCAAAAAAGCTGAATGCACATGCTTAGCATCATACCCAAAGATTGTCTTTTCAAAATAGATGTATGACCGCTGTCAGCATTGCTGAACAGTTTAAAAGGGAGGGGGGGTTCGCCTGTGAATGCTCAGACCATATGCTGTACACTGTATCCATTGGTCTATATAGTTGTCATCCCAGAGGAAGCCTCTTCTAAAGATGATGCAAGAGAAAGCATGCAAACAGGCTAAAGACAAGCATAATAATGACATGGATTACATTGTCTGATGAGACCAAGATAAACTTATTTGGTTCAGATGGTGTCAAACGTTGATGTTGGCAACCAGGTTAGGAACAATAAAACAAGAGTGTCTTGCCTAAAGTCAAGCATGGTGGTGTGAGTGGCATGGTTTGTTGCTACATTAATGCTGTCAGTTGTGGGGAGCTACAGTTCATTGAGGGAACCATGTATGTCATTATGTACTATGACATACTGAGGAAGAGCATGATCCCCTCCCTTCAGAAATTGGGTCGCACGGCAGTATTTCAAGATGATAATGACCCAAGCATACCTCCAAGATGACCACTGCCTTGCTAAGGAAAATGAGGGTAAAGGTGCTGGACTGGCCAAGAAGGTCTCCAGAACTAAACCTTATTGAGCATCTGTGGGACATCCTCAAACAGAAGGCAGAGAAGCGCCAGTTCTCTAGGATCCACCAGCTCCATGATGTTGTCATGGGGGAGTGTAAAGCTTTAGTGAACTCCATGCCCAAGAGAGTTAAGGCAGTGCTGAAAAATAATGGTAGCCACACAAAATATTGATGGCTATCTGTTGAGTTATTTTGAGGGCATACCAAACTTACACTGTTATACAAACTATATACTGACTATTTTACATTGTATCAAAGTGCCATATCTTCAGTGTTGTTCAGTATTTCACTGAACACAAGAACAGTTGCCAACATTTTTATAGACTGAGTTTCATAGAACATATTTAACCCATAACATGAAAGTAAGGTTAATAGTATAAATCTTCAGTTTTACTCGAATTAAAAACCCCCCACATAAAAACTACTACATCTTATATTTTATACAACCTCCTTGATTTTTAATGACAGAATGAAGTCTTCTAGGCATGGAATGAATACGTTGATAACATATGGCAACAACTATCTTTTTCCATCCTTCAAGAACAACCTTGTTTAGAAGTTGGATGGAAAGTGATGTTAAACTTGTCTTCATAGAATTTCTCACATGTTTTTAGGTTCAGATCCATAGACATACTTGACCACTGAATCACTTTAATTCTGTTCTTCTTCAGAAATGCAAAAATGGCCAAACATATGTGTTTTGGAGAGTTATCAAATTGGAAAAGTGCACACAGACTAAGGGCAAAGATGAATCATAGCATCTTCTCTTTCAATATAGAGCAGTACTGTTGTGAATTCATGACACCATCAATGAAATGTGTCTCCCAGATACCAGCAGCACTATTTTCACTGTAGGCACCATGTGTTTTTCTTTGTACACCATTGCAGTACCATACAGTTTTGAAGCCATTATTGCCAAGAATTCTATGTTTTAGGAAATAAAACAAAGAAAAATCTGGTTCCTAGGTAAAAACAACTGGCACCTATGACAAATTACACTGTGTCATTTTTTATTTAACAAATATGATGCCAAAATGCAGAAGCAGTGTGTTAAAAATGAAGTACATCTGTACCGCTCTCATTGGAAGAGGTTAAGTAAATTTAAATTCAGCAAATTAAATGCCCTTGATTAATTAATCATCAGCAAGTGTGACCACCCCTATAAAAGCAACAATTTTGGTTGTTTGATAGTCTGGAGCATTCAGGTATCTTTCAAGGAGAAAAGACATCACAAATGATTTTAGAGAAGCACTTGTTGCTAACCATCAATCTACGATTGCTTAAAAAGCCATTCCCAAAAGATTTGATGTCCATCATTGTCAGGAAAAGCCCACGCCTGCTCGAGGGTTGATGGCCTGACTTGTGGTGTATCGTGACGTTGCGCTCCCCGTAGGGGTGCACAAGGTCAGCCGGATACGGTTTCACAGTTAACCCCTCTCCACACGGGCACAGGAAGACCCAGTGAGTGCGAGAGGATACCCTACTCACTCACAACCCTGAACGGCTGGGTGAGATTTGCTTACCCACACTGTTAAAACAGAACTCTGCCAGCCTGGTAGACTGCCACCAGTTCCTCATTAGCTATACGACCGGTCAATTACAGACTTATAACAAGGCCAGGAACCTGCCTTGGGGTAGCGATATTTTAGAGACCGAGAATAAGGACACATGAGATTGGGGCGATCAAGACAACAGACCAGCTCAGGATTAAAGTTTAAAGATTTAATCGCCTAGGGGAGCGCACTAGACAAACAATACATACATAGGTGTATACTATACAGATATTGGTCAAAGGTGCAAATACAATAGGGTATAAGTACAAAGAGGCAGCAAGACGTGTCTATTTACCAAGCCAGTGATTCCATCAGATCCGGGTGGGTGCAAGCTATGATTTAGTACCAAACACTGACCTTCTGCTTTACTCCTTGTCCAAACCTTGGGTTTCTCCCTTCCCGTGTGTCCTACAAATGCGGGAGTGACAGCTATACGTGCGGGATGTTTCATAGTTAAAAATATTAAACTGGGGTGCACCTGTGATGCATGGTTCTCCCATAAATCCTTATGAAATATCAGCGCCTGGCTGTCTGGTATGACTATTTGATTCTGGGGTCTGAGAGCACGTGTGTAGTCTAACCTGGACCAATGTGCTAACAAAAGTAACTGACAATCCTTTGATGCTTGATTCACTGCTGGCTTTGTTTCCTATGAATGGAGCATTCAGGCATTGCATCTGAATTGAGGGGCATGTGCTTTTTGCCTAATTGATGGCTTCCTACTCACATGTGTTGCACAGTAGGGGAGCTTGGGTGACTTCTGTAATCTGAGTGAATTTGAAGTTACAAGAGCTGGGGGATGACTTTTGTAATTTTCCTCACAATCATTCTAAAGTGGGAAAAATGATTCAAAAGTGAAAGACATTCAAGACAGTTGATAAAATTCCCTGTAGTGGACTAGTCAAAAAACTGACCACAAGAAATTGCAAAAAAAAAATCCATGATCTACATCTTAGACTCTTTCAGCATCAGCATGTTAAATGTTCAAGTTCACTAGTAAAGACTGAACAAGTATGGCTTGTGTGAAAAAAGATTGCCAGGAAAAAAAAATCTTCCTAAAAGGACCATGGCAACACAGCTTCAGAGCGCAAAATTGCATCTCAACAAACCACAAGACTTTTAGAACAATGTCCTTTGAACAGATGAGACCAAACTGGACATGTTTAGCCATAGCGCATAGCTCCAGTTTGGTGAAAATTAAACATAGCATATCAGCATTAATTTTTTCAAGCCTAGAAATATAATGCCTCCCTTGAAAATACCTAGTGGCAGTCATTTTTCCCCCCATGCCATAAATTAGCATTAAGTGTTGAGCGATTGCTTGGCTATCGAGATCGATCGATAGTCGGCCGCTATCGTAAAGGTTTTGATA
>JAODAL010059569.1:0-21406 GCA_025379985.1 Phyllomedusa bahiana
CACAGCCGCCCCCATAATACAGGGCCCCAGCCACCCCCATAATACAGGGCCACAGCCCCCCCCGTAATACAGAGCCACAGCCGCCCCCGGAAGACAGGGCCCCAACCGCCCCCGTAATACAGGGGCCCCAGCCCCCCCCGTAATACAGGGTCAAGCCGCCCCCCAAAATACAGGCCCCAGCCCCCACCATAGAAGGGCCACAGCCCCCCCTAAAACGGGGGACACCACCCCCTTAAACGGCCAAGCCACCGCCAAATACAGGGCCACAGCCACCACCATAGTACAGGGCCACAGCCACCCCCATAATACAGGGCCACAGCCACCCCCATAATACAGGGCCCCAGCCGCCCCCTAAAACGGGCCACAGCCGCCCCCGTAATACAGGGCCACAGCCGCCCCCGTAATACAGGGCCACAACCGCCCCCGTAAGACAGGGCCACAACCGCCCCCGTAAGACAGGGCCACAACCGCCCCCGTAAGACAGGGCACTCCGCCCCGTAAAACAGGGCCACAGCCCCCCCCCCGAAAAAAGGGGGCCACAGCCGCCCCCCCAATACAGGGGCCCCAGCCGCCCCCTAATACAGGGGGCCCCAGCCGCCCCCCAAAAACGCAAACCGCCCCCCATAAACGCAACCGCCCCCGTAAGACGCAACCGCGCCCCGTAAGACGCAACCGCCCCCCGTAAGACGCAACCGCCCCCCAACAACGCAACCGCCCCCCATCAGACGCAACCGCCCCCATAAGACGCAACCGCCCCCATAAAATAGGGCCACAACATCTATCACTAATGTTATGGAGACTCTGTTGCATCCTTCCCTAGGACACTACGGGTTCTTTGGGGCCCCCCGTAAATGTTATAGGAGTAGTGGGCACCTCCATCACTATCAATGTTATGGAGACTCTGGAGGGCACCTCTGTCACTATCAATGTTATGGGGACTCTGGAGGACACCTCTGTCACTATCAATGTTATGGGGGCTCTGGAGGGCACCTCTGTCACTATCAATGTTATGGGGGCTCTGGAGGGCACAGGATTTTTGCGTTCCCCCAGCAATGGATTACACAGGATTGTGTGTTTCCCCCCCCGTAGGGATTACACAGATTGTGCTGCTCCTCCCAGCAGTTTTATTACAAGGATTGTGCGCCCTCCTCAGCATTTGGGATTACCAGGATTGTGCTGCTCCTCCCCCCATAGGATTACACAGGATTGGGCTGTTCCCCCCAAGAGGGGTTACACAGGGGTTGTGCGTTCCTCCCCAGAGGGATTACACAGGATTGTGCTCTCCTCCCAGCAGTTGGGATTTCACAGATTTGCTCTCCCCCTCAGCAGTTTGGGGTTACACAGATTTCTGCCCTCCCCCCATGGGGTCCAGGATGTGCGTTCCCCTCAGCAGTAGGGATTACACAGGATTTTGCGCCTCCCATAGGGGTAACCAGGGTTGTGCTTTCCCCCCAGTAGGGGTTACACAGGGTTGTGCTGCTCCCCCCCCAGTAGGGGGTTCCAAAGGATTTTGCTGCTCCTCCTCCCCAGTAGGATTTTACAGGTTTGCTGTTTCCTCCCCCTCATAGGGGTTAACAGGATTGTGCTCCTCCCCTCCCGTAGGGATTACACAGGGTTTTGTGTTCCTCCTCTGTAGGGATTACACAGGATTGTGCTGTTCCTCCTCCCCAGTAGGGATTACACAGGGTTGTCTGCCCTCCTCCCAGAAGGGGTTACACAGATTTTGCGCTTCTCCTCCTCATAGGGTTACACAGGTTGTGCTGCCCCCCCCCCAGTAGGGATTTTCACAATTGTGCTGCTCCTCCCCCTCAGCAGTGGGGTTACACAGGGTTGTGCTGTTCCCCCCCCCAGTAGGGATTACACAGGATTGTGCTGTTTCTCCTCCTCAGTAGGGATTACACAGGATTGTGCTGCTCCTCCTCCCCAGTAGGGATTACACAGGATTGTGCTGTTCCTCCCCAGTAGGGATTACACAGGATTGTGCTGTTGCTCCTCCTCAGTAGGGATTACACAGCATTGTGCTGTTTCCTCCTCACAGTAGGGATTTCACAGGGTTGTGCTGTTCCTCCCCAGTAGGGAAATTACACAGGATTGTGCTGGCCTCCCCAGTAGGGATTACACAGGATTGTGCTGCTCCTCCTCAGCAGTAGGGATTACACAGGATTGTGCTGCTCCTCCTCAGCAGTAGGGATTACACAGGATTGTGCTGTTCCTCCTCAGCAGTAGGGATTACACAGGATTGTGCTGCTCCTCCTCAGCAGTAGGGATTACACAGGATTGTGCTGCTCCTCCTCCCCAGTAGGGATTACACAGGATTGTGCTGCTCCTCCTCAGCAGTAGGGATTACACAGGATTGTGCTGTTCCTCCTCAGTAGGGATTACACAGGATTGTGCTGCTCCTCCTCAGTAGGGATTACACAGGGTTGTGCTGCTCCTCCTCAGTAGGGATTACACGGGATTATGTGTCTTCTCCATCGTTCATCCTTTTTTTCTCTTTTTGCAGCCTCCTCCTCTCTCAGAAGCTCCGCCTCCAGTCGGGTCATAAAGACCCGCTACCGGATTGTGAAGAGGAGCGGCCCCCCTCCCCTGGTGACGTCTCCGTTATCCGCGCTGAGCCCCTCTCTGAACTGGAGGACGCGGTGAGTCCTGCTCGCTGTATGGGGATAGGTCAGATTTCACTGCTGCAGCTATCGCTCCAATGTGTCATGTCTAACAGAGGTTATGTCATCACACTGTCAATGTGCTTCGCGCAGCGGTCCCGTGCTCTCCCTCGGTGCAGCGGTCCCGTCCTCATCCTCGGTGCAGCGGTCCCGTCCTCATCCTCGGTGCAGCGGTCCCGTCGTCTTCCTCGGTGCAGCGGTCCCGTCCTCATCCTCGGTGCAGCGGTCCCGTCGTCTTCCTCGGTGCAGCGGTCCCGTCGTCTCCCTCGGTGCAGCGGTCCCGTCGTCTCCCTCGGTGCAGCGGTCCCGTCGTCTTCCTCGGTGCGCAGCGGTCCCGTCGTCTTCCTCGGTGCAGCGGTCCCGGCGTCTTCCTCGGCGCAGCGGTCCCGCCGTTTTCCTCGGTGCAGCGGTCCCGCCGTTTTCCTCGGGGCAGCGGTCCCGTCGTCTCCCTCGGTGCAGCGGTCCCTCGTCCTCCCTCGTGCAGCGGTCCCGTCGCTCCCTCGGTGCAAACGTCCCGTCGTTCCCCTCGTGCAGCGGGCCCGTCGTCTCCTCGGTGCAGCGGGCCCGTCGTCTCCCTCGGTGCCCGCGGTCCCGTCCTCCCTCGGTGCAGCGGTCCCCTTTGTCTCCCTCGGTTTCAAACGGGCCCGTTTGTCCCCTCGGTGCAAAACGGGCCCGTCGTCCCCCCTCGGGGCAGCGGCCCGCCTCTCCTCGGTCAAACGGGCCCCCCTCGTCTCCCTCGGGGCAAACGGTCCCCGGCGCTTCCTCGGTTCCAGCGGGGGCCCCCCCTCCCCTCGGCCAGCGGTCCCTTTCCCCTTCCTCGGGGCACGGTCCCGGCCCTTTCCCCGGCCAGCGGTCCCGTCCTCTTCCTCGGGGCACGGGCCCCCTTTCCCCTTCCTCGGGGGCAGCGGGCCCCCTTCCTCTTCCTCGGGTGGGACGGGGCCCGTCGTCTTCCCCGGGGGGCAAACGGTCCCGTCGTCTTCCCGCGCAGCGGTCCCGTCGTTTTCCCTCGGGCAGCGGTCCCGTCGTCTCCCTCGGTGCGCAGCGGTCCGTCCCTCTTCCCGGGGCGCAGCGGGCCCGTTTGTCTTTCCTCGGTTTCGCAAGGGGGGTCCCTCGTCTTCCCCCGGTGCGCAGGGGGTTTCCCCCGTCGTTCCTCTGCGCAGCGGTCCCCCGTTCCTCCTCGGTGCGCAGCCCGGTTTCCCCTCCCCCCGGCGCAGCGGTCCCGTCCCCCCTTCCCCCGGGGCAGCGGTCCCCCTCGTCTTCCTCCGTGCGCACGGTCCCCCTTTGTCTTTTCCCCGGTGCGAACGGTCCCCCTCGTCTTCCCGGGCCAGCGGTCCTGTTGTCTTCCTCGGGGCGCAGCGGTTTCCCCTCGTCCCCCCTCGGGGCGCACGGGCCCGTCCTCTTCCCTTGGCGCACGGTCCCGTCCTCTTTTCCCGCGCAAACGGTCCCCTCCTCCCTTTCCCCGGCCAGCGGGCCCCCTCGTCTTCCTTTGGGGGGAGCGTCCCGTCGTCTTTCCCCGGCCCCAGCGGTCCCCCTCCCCTTTTCCCCCGCCCGCGGTCCCCTTTGTCCCCTCGGCGCAGCGGTCCCGCGTCTCCCTCGGCGCAGCGGGCCCCCGTCCTTTTCCCACGGGGAGCGGTCCCCCTCGTCTCCCTCGGTTTCAAGCGGTCCCCCTCCCTCCCCCCTCGTGGGAAGCGGTTTCCCCCCGTTTTTTCCCCGGGCAGCGTTTTCCCCTCGTTTTCCCCCCGTGCAAACGGTTCCCCCTCGCTTCCCCCCCGGTGCAGCGGTTTCCCCCGTCTCCCCCCGGCAAACGGTCCCCCCTCTCCCTGGCAAACGGTCCCGTCTCTCCCCCGGTGGCAGCGGTCCCCCCGTCTCCCTCGGTGCAGCGGGCCCCCTCGTCTCCCTCGGTTTCAGCGGTCCCGTCGTCTCCCCGGGGCAGGGGGTCCCCCTCGTCTCCCTCGGCGCAGCGGTTCCCGTCCCTTTTCCCCCCCGGCGCCGGGGGCCCCCTCGTCTTTCCCCCGTTTCAGCGGCCCCCTCGTCTCCCCCGGCGCAAAACGGTCCCCCTCGTCCCCCCCTCGGGCAGCGGTCCCTCGTCTCCCCCCCGGCGCAGCGGCCCCCTGACCCCCCGGCGCAGGGGGTCCCCTCCCCCCGGGGCCCGCGGTTTCCCCCGTCTCCCTCGGGGGGCGGGTCCCCCCTCTCCCCGGCGCAGCGGGTCCCGTCGGCCCCCCCGGCGCAAACGGGCCCTCGTCTCCCCCGGGGCAGCGGTCCCCCTGTCTCCCCGGGGCAGCGGTCCCGTCGTCTCCCCAGGGGCAGCGGTCCCCCTCCTTTTTTTCCGGCAGCGGCCCGTCCTCTTCCTCGGTTTCAGCGGGACCCCTCCCTTCCCCGGGGCAAAACGTTCCCCCTCCTGCCCTCGGGCAAACGGGCCCGCCTTCCCCCCGGCGCAGCGGGCCCCCTCCCTTCCCCGGCGCAGCGGTCCCCTCGCTTCCTCGGGGCACGGTCCCCCCTCGTCTTCCTCGGTTTCAGCGGGCCCGGCGTCTCCCCGGTGGGAGCGGGCCCCCCTCGGCTCCCCGGGGCCGGCCCCCCCGTCCCCCCTTTGGGGCCCGCGGTCCCGTCCCTCCCCTCGGGGGCAGCGGTCCCCCTCGTCCTCCTCGGCCCCAGCGGCCCCCTCCTCTTTTCCCCGGGCGGCGCGGTCCCTCCTCTTCCTCGTGCAGCGGGCCCGTCCTCCAAACCTCGGCGCGCGGGCCCCCTCGCTTTCCCGGCGCAGCGGCCCCCCTCCTCTTCCTCGCCAGGGGGCCCGCCTCTTTCCCCGCGCAGCGGTCCCGCCTCGTTCCTCGGGCAGCGGTCCCGTTTTCCCCCTTTCCCGGCGCAAACGGTCCCGCCTCTTCCTCGGGGCAGCGGTCCCCCTCGTCTCCCTCCCCGGGGCAGCTTTCCCCTCCTCTTCCTCGGTGGGAAGGGGGTCCCCCCTCCTCTTCCCCGGTCAGCGGTCCCCCTTTGTCTCCCTCGGGCAGCGGTCCCGTCGTCTCCCTCGTGCAGCGGGGCCCGTCCCTTCCTCGGTGCAGCGGTCCCCCCCTTCCCGTTTCAGGGGGGGGGGGGGGGGGGGGGGGTCCCCGTCTCCTTTCCCCGGTGCGCGGGTCCCCCTCCCCCTTCCTCTGCAGCGGTCCCCGGGGCGTCTCCCCCCGGTGCAGCCGGGCCCGCGTCTCCCTCGGGGCACGGTCCCGTCCCCCTTCCCGGGGGGGCGCCCGGGCCCGGGCCCTCTTTTCCCCGGCAGCGGTCCCGTCCTCTTCCCCCGGGGCAGCGGGCCCCGTCCCTTCCTCCCTGCAGCGGTCCCCTCCTCTTCCCGGTGCAGCGGCCCGTCGTTCCCTCTCCAAAAACGGGCCCCCTCGCTCCCTTCCCGGTTTCAGCGGTCCCGTCCTCTTTTCCCGTGCACGGTCCCCCTCCCTCTTCCTCCCTGGGAGTGGTCCCTCCTCCTTTCCCCGGTGCAGCGGGCCCGCGTCTCCTCGGTGCAGGGGGGCCCCCCCTCGTCCCCCCTCGGTGCAGCGGTTCCCCCCGTCTCCCCGGTGCAGCGGTCCCGTCCTCTTTTCCCCGGTGCACGGGCCCGTCGTCTTTCCCCGGTTTCAGCGGGCCCGTCCTCCCATGGTGCGCAGGGTCCCTCCCTCTTCCTCCCGGGCAGCGGGCCCCGGGGGGCCCCCCTCGGCGCAGGGTCCCCGGCCCCCTTCCATGGTGCGCAAAGGGCCCTTTGTCCCCCCCGGTGGGAGCGGTCCCTCGCCTTTCCCCGTTTTTGCGGGCCCCCCCCGTCTTCCCCCGTGCAGGGTCCCCCTCCTCTTCCTTTGGTGCCGGGTCCCCTTTTTCTTCCCCGTGGGGCGGTCCCTTTGCTTTCCCGGTGCATCGGTCCCCCTGTCTCCCCCGGCCCCAGCGGTCCCCGTCTCCCCCCGTGGGGGGGGGGGGGGGGGATCCCGTCGTCCTCCCTCGGTGCAGCGGTCCCGTCCTCCCCCCCCGGGGCGCGGTCCCCTCGTCTCCCTCGGTGCAAGGGGGTCCCCCTCCTCTTCCTCGGTTTCAGCGTTTCCCTCCTCTTCCCGGCGCAGCGGTCCCGTCCCCTTTCCCCCGGTGCAGCGGGCCCGTCGTCCTCCTCGGGGCAGCGGCCCCGTTTTCTTCCTCGGGGGGCGCGGTGCCCTTGGCACTATTTTGTTTTTACCCCCCCTGCCCCCCTTTTTGGGGTCCCCACAGATTACCCCGGGTGTGTACAAAATCTTTTCCGCAAACAGGGCCCGCAGCGTCCAGAAAAAGGAGCTGGTGGGGACGGCGCCGAACATGTTTTACTAACACATTAACAGCTGGACATTCTGACACGACTTGTGCCGATGACGGAGCTGAGCTGCGGGGGGTGCTCTCCGCTCTCCTGCGCACATTCTCATCGCTCTAAGTGAATTTTCCTTTATTAAGCCCCCGATTTTTCCCCCAATTTGAAAACTGTGAAACCCCCCTCCCCCCAAAAGTCTTTGGGGGCGATTGGGAGAGCAGGAGGGCGGGTGCATGGTCGCCCTCCAGGGCCCGGGGGTGGGCATCCCCCAGGGTTTGGGGCATAATCAGCGTGGTTTCCTTCCCGGGGGGCCCGGTTTCGACCTGGGGAGAGATTTTTTTTCCATACTTTTATTACTTCTTTTGACTTTGGTATCCAAGGACAGGAAAAAACATTTCAGAGCTTTAAAAAGGTTTCAAAGGCGGCAACGATACAAACCCCTAAAGAAGGGGGCAAGGGTTTGAGAAAAGAAAGGCTTCGGGGGGGGACTTAAAAAAAGGGTATCGATTATTAAAAGGTCAATATAGAATCCTCCCAAAAATCATTTATACTCAAGACGATCCAGAACAAGGGGGGATCCTCTACGTCTTGAGGAACAAAATTTATAATCAACATAGAAAAAAGGGTTCTTTATGTTAGAGCGGTGAATGTGGGAAATCTCTGCCCGAGGAAAAATTTTCATGGTGAATTCACAACGGTTTTTAAAAAAGGTTTAGAGCATTTCTGGAGCGTATAATATAACAATTAAGGACCGGGATTCTGGGGGAAAAGGGGCTGGGTCATTTTAGATGTAAAAATAACAATTTTTAGGACCGGGATTCTGGGAAGGGTTTGGGTACATTTTAATGTAAAAAATAACAATTATAATGACCCCGGGATCTGGAGAAGGGTCTGGTTTCATTTCTAGATGTAAAAATATAACAAGTTATAGTGACCAGGTTCTGGAAAAGGTCTGGAACATTTCTAGATGGAATAATAAACAAGTTATAGTGACGGGTTTTGGAGAAGGGGCGGAGACATTTCTAGATTAATAATATTAAAAAGTTTAGTGACTGGGGTTCTGGAGAAGGGTCGTATACATTTTTAGATGTAATAAAAAACAAGTTATAGTGACCGGGTTCTGGGGGGAAGGGGCCTGGGTAATTTTAGAGTAATATAAAAGTTATAATGACCCGGGATTCTGGGGAAAGGGGTTGGAACATTTCTAGATGTAATAATAGAACAAGTTATAATGACCGGGATTCTGGAGAGGGGTCTGGAGACATTTCTAGATGTAATAATATAACAAGTTATAGTGACCAGGATTCTGGAGAAGGGACTGGAGACATTTCTAGATGTAATAATATAACAAGTTCTAGTGACCAGGATTCTGGAGAAGGGTCTGGATACATTTCTAGATGTAATAATATAACAAGTTATAGGGACCAGGATTCTGGAGAAGGGTCTGGAGACATTTCTAGATGTAATAATATAACAAGTTATAGTGACCAGGATTCTGGAGAAGGGTCTGGATACATTTCTAGATGTAATATAACAAGTTATAGTGATCGGGATTCTGGAGAAGGGTCTGGAGACATTTCTAGATGTAATAATATAACAAGTTATAGTGACCGGGATTCTGGAGAAGGGTCTGGATACATTTCTAGATGTAATAATTAACAAGTTATAGTGACTGGGATTCTGGAGAAGGGTCTGGATACATTTCTAGATGTAATATAACAAGTTATAGTGACCGGGATTCTGGAGAAGGGTCTGGAGACATTTCTAGATGTAATAATAGAACAAGTTATAGTGACCGGGAGTCTGGAGAAGGGTCTGGATACATTTCTAGATGTAATAATATAACAAGTTATAGTGACCGGGATTCTGGAGAAGGGTCTGGATACATTTCTAGATGTAATAATAGAACAAGTTATAGTGACCGGGATTCTGGAGAAGGGTCTGGATACATTTCTAGATGTAATAGAACAAGTTATAGTGACCGGGATTCTGGAGAAGGGTCTGGATACATTTCTAGATGTAATAATAGAACAAGTTATAGTGACCGGGATTCTGGAGAAGGGTCTGGAGCAGGGGTGGGCAATTAATTTTCCCATCGGGCCGCATGAAAAAGTGCGATGCTTTTGGAGGGCCGGACTAATAAAAACATAGGGTGAACGGGGGGGGAACATAGTTTTTTGGGTGATTATTTTTGTGGAAACTTAATGGGGGATGTATCTATATACCTGCCTTACTCATGGTACACAGTAAGTCAGGTATATACAGCTCTCCTCAGTAAGGCAGGTATGTAGATGTATGTCCCCTCAGTCAGTCAGGTATATACAGCTCCCCTCAGTCAGTCAGGTATATACAGCTCCCCTCAGTCAGTCAGGTATATACAGCTCCCCTCAGTCAGTCAGGTATATACAGCTCCCCTCAGTCAGTCAGGTATATACAGCTCCCCTCAGTCAGTCAGGTATATACAGCTCCCCTCAGTCAGTCAGGTATATACAGCTCCCCTCAGTCAGTCAGGTATATACAGCTCCCCTCAGTCAGTCAGGTATATACAGCTCCCCTCAGTCAGTCAGGTATATACAGCTCCCCTCAGTCAGTCAGGTATATACAGCTCCCCTCAGTCAGTCAGGTATATACAGCTCCCCTCAGTCAGTCAGGTATATACAGCTCCCCTCAGTCAGTCAGGTATATACAGCTCCCGTCAGTCAGGTATATACAGCTCCCCTCAGTCAGTCAGTATATACAGCTCCCTCAGTCAGTCAGGAAATATACAGCTCCCTCAGTCAGTCAGGTATATACAGCTCCCCTCAGTCAGTCAGGTATATACAGCTCCCCTCAGTCAGTCAGGTATATACAGCTCCCCTCAGGTCAGTCAGGTATATACAGCTCCCCTCAGTCAGTCAGGTATATACAGCTCCCCTCAGTCAGTCAGGTATATACAGCTCCCCTCAGTCAGTCAGGTATATACAGCTCCCCTCAGTCAGTCAGGTATATTGATATAGGTACCCGCAGGCAGGTATATAGATAGATACAACTCCCCCACAGGCAGGTATATAGATAGGTACAGCTCCCCACGGGCAGGAATATAGATAGGTTCAGCTCCCCTAAGGCGGGAATATAGATAGGTACAGCTCCCCACCGGCAGGAATTATAGATAGGTACAGGTCCCCTCAGCCAGGAATATAGATAGGTACAGCTCCCCTCAAGCAGTTATATAGATAGATATAGCTCCCCTCAAGCAGGTATATAGATAGATATAGCTCCCCTCAAGCAGGTATATAGATAGATATAACTCCCCACAGGCGGGTATATTTAAGGCTCCAAACAGGCAGGAAATATAGCTATTAGGGCTCCATACAGGTAGGAATACAGTTAAAGCTCCACACAGGCAGGTATATAGCTAGTTTGGGCTCCATACAGGCAGGTATATAGCTAGTTCGGCCTCCATACAGGCAGGTATATAGCTAGTTCGGGCTCCATACAGGCAGGTATAAGCTAGTTGGGGCTCCATACAGGCAGGTATATAGCTAGTTCTGGCCCCATACAGGCAGGTATATAGTTAAAGCTCCACACAGGCAGGTATATAGCTAGTTTGGGCTCCATACAGGCAGGTATATAGCTAGTTCGGGCTCCACACAGGCAGGTATATAGCTAGTTTGGGCTCCATACAGGAAAGTATATAGCTAGTTCGGGCTCCACACAGGCAGGTATATAGCTAGTAGGTTTTCCCCACAAGCAGGGGGGTTTCCACAGGCAGTATATAGACAGGCTTTCCACCGGCAGGTATATAGACAGGGCATTCCACAGGCAGGTATATAGAAAGGGCTATCCACAGGCAGGTATATAGACAGGGCTATCACAGGAAAGGGTATATAGAACAGGGCATCCACAGGCAAGTATATAGACAGGGCTTCCCACAGGCGGGTAATGATAGGGCTTCCCACAGGCAGGTATATAGATAGGGCTTCCACGGGCAGGTATATAGATAGGGCTTCCACAGGCAGGCATAAAAGATAGGGCTTCCACAGGCAGGCATATAGACAGGGCTTCCCACAGGCAGGTATATATATTGTGCTTCCACAGGCAGGTATATAGATAGGGCTTCCCACAGGCAGGTATATAGATAGGGCTTCCCACAGGCAGGTATATAGATAGGGCTTCCCACAGGCAGGTATATAGATAGGGCTTCCCACAGGCAGGTATATAGATAGGGCTTCCCACAGGCAGGTATATAGATAGGGCTTCCCACAGGCAGGTATATAGATAGGGCTTCCCACAGGCAGGTATATAGATAGGGCTTCCCACAGGCAGGTATATAGATAGGGCTTCCCACAGGCAGGTATATAGTTTTATGACCAAAATAACAAACACTGATACTCACCTTGGCTTACCTGCTTCCCGGCCAAGCGCGCTCATCTTCTATCTGAGGAGCTTCCCGGGCTGGTGGCGTGATGACGTCATGCCGCCGCCGCCGGGACGCTCCTCCGTCAGCTCCTGGGCCCGCACAGAGTTATTACTGTGTGCGCCGAGGAGAGGCAGCGGCGCGGTGAGCGGAGTTCATCGCGTCGCTGCCTAATTCACCAGCAATAGTAGCGCTGACGGCCCGCGGTGGGCTGTCAGCGCTACTATTAGCAGACCTGGGCATCGTACGCCGCGGGCCGCATCCGACGAGCTGGCGGGCCGGATGCGGCCCGGGGGCCGTACTTTGCCCAGGTCTGGTCTGGATACATTTCTAGATGTAATAATGGAACTAGTTATAGTGTCCGGGATTCTGGAGAAGGGTCTGGATACATTTCTAGATGTAATAATATAACAAGTTATAGTGACCTGATTCTGGAGAAGGGTCTGGATACATTTCTAGATGTAATAATAGAACAAGTTATAGTGACCAGGATTCTGGAGAAGGGTCTGGATACATTTCTAGATGTAATAGAACAAGTTATAGTGACCCGGATTCTGGAGAAGGATCTGGATACATTCTAGATGTAATAGAACAAGTTATAGTGACCGGGATTCTGGAGAAGGGTCTGGATACATTTCTAGATGTAATAATATAAAAAGTTATAGTGACCAGGATTCTGGAGAAGGGTCTGGATACATTTCTAGATGTAATAATATAAAAAGTTATAGTGACCAGGATTCTGGAGAAGGGTCTGGATACATTTCTAGATGTAATAATATAACAAGTTATAGTGACCGGGATTCTGGAGAAGGGTCTGGATACATTTCTAGATGTAATAATATAAAAAGTTATAGTGACCAGGATTCTTGAGAAGGGTCTGGATACATTTCTAGATGTAATAATATCACAAGTTATCGTGACCGGGATTCAGGAGAAGGGTCTGGAGACATTTCTAGATGTAATAATGAACAAGTTTATAGTGACCGGGGGATTCAGGAGAAGGGTCTGGATACATTTCTAGATGTAATAATATAAAAAGTTATAGTGACCAGGATTCTTGAGAAGGGTCTGGATACATTTCTAGATGTAATAATAGAACAAGTTATCGTGACCGGGATTCAGGAGAAGGGTCTGGAGACATTTCTAGATGTAATAATAGAACAAGTTATAGTGACCAGGATTCTGGAGAAGGGTCTGGAGACATTTCTAGATGTAATAATAGAACAGGTTATAGTGACCGGGATTCTGGAGAAGGGTCGCTGATCCTGGGATTTATTCTGATGCCAGATTGGAGCCGGGAAGGAATTTTTTCCCTAAAATGAGGACAATTGGCTTCTACCTCATGGGGGGTTTTCTTCCTCTGGATCAACACTTTAGCACAATAGGCTGAACTGGATGGACGTCTCTTCCAGTGAAGTGAGTGTTGTGGACAGACCTCTGCTTGCTTTCAGGCTTCTCAGGCACATTATAGCAGGAGAGAGGTCTGTGCTGCTGCTGGGGGTAGTGCTCAGAATTTCCTACACTGGCACATAGTAACAAACCCTCAGCTGTATTAGGAGGTGTACACCGTGACTGCTCCGTTCATTGACAGCTAGCAGAGAGCAGCGATTCAACTTTATTTTGGGGCTGATGAGGATGGAGCGTGAGGTCACCCCTGACGGCCGTGACCATACTGAACATAGCATCGCTCTCGCAGGGTAACAGCTGTGCCCTCCAGCCGGCGCCCGCGGCGTCACCCCCCTCCGCGCTCCTCCTGGCGTCTTGTATGGCCGATAATATCGGGGTGTGAAGTGTTTATAAGGGGAGGGTGAGCGGGCGAGTCGCCCCCAACCTCAGGAGACATATGTGCGCCCCCCGCTGCTCCTCAGACACCAGGGACAGTATAACGGGGGAGTCCGCCTCCTGCAGCTCCGTGCTCCCATAGTCTGGGGCCAGATGGAGGGGGGGGGGGCAGGATCGGGAAGATGTGGAGCAAAGATTCACCAACATTACCTCATCACCTCTAGGAGAAGCTCATTGTATACAGATCATACAGCCACCTCGAGGGGGGAGCTCAGTGTATACAGATTATACAGTCACCACTAGGGGGAGCTCAGTGTATACAGATTATACAGTCACCACTAGGGGGAGCTCAGTGTATACAGATTATACAGTCACCTCTAGGGGGAGTTTACTATAAATAGATTATACAGTCACCACTAGGGGGAGCTCAGTGTATACAGATTATACAGTCACCACTAGGGGGAGCTCAGTGTATACAGATTATACAGTCACCTCTAGGGGGAGCTCAGTGTATACAGATTATACAGTCACCACTAGGAGGAGCTCAGTGTATACAGATTATACAGCCACCACTAGGGGGAGCTCAGTGTATACAGATTATACAGTCACCTCTAGGTGGAGCTCATTGTATACAGATTATACAGTCACCTCTAGGGGGAGCTCAGTGTATACAGATTATACAGTCACCACTAGGGGGAGCTCAGTGTATACAGATTATACAGTCACCTCTAGGGGGAGCTCAGTGTATACAGATTATACAGCCACCTCTAGGGGGAGCTCAGTGTATACAGATTATACAGTCACCACTAGGGGGAGCTCAGTGTATACAGATTATACAGTCACCTCTTGGGGGAGCTCACTATATACAGATAATAGTCACCTCTAGGGGGAGCTCAGTGTATACAGATTATACAGTCACCACTAGGGGGAGCTCAGTGTATAAAGATTATACAGTAACCAATAGGGGGAGCTCAGTGTATACAGATTATACAGTCACCACTAGGGGGAGCTCAGTGTATACAGATTATACAGCCACCTCTAGGGGGAGCTCAGTGTATACAGATTATACAGTCACCACTAGGGGGAGCTCAGTGTATACAGATTATACAGTCACCTCTAGGGGGAGCTCAGTGTATACAGATTATACAGTCACCTCTAGGGGGAGCTCAGTGTATACAGATTATACAGTCACCACTAGGGGGAGCTCAGTGTATACAGATTATACAGCCACCTCTAGGGGGAGCTCAGTGTATACAGATTATACAGTCACCACTAGGGGGAGCTCAGTGTATAAAGATTATACAGCCACCTCTAGGGGGAACTCAGTGTATACAGATTATACAGTCACCTCTAGTGGGAGCTCAGTGTATACAGATTATACAGCCACCACTAGGGGGAGCTCAGTGTATACAGATTATACAGTCACCACTAGGGGGAGCTCAGTGTATACAGATTATACAGCCACCACTAGGGGGAGCTCAGTGTATACAGATTATACAGCCACCACTAGGGGGAGCTCAGTGTATACAGATTATACAGTCACCACTAGGGAGAGCTCAGTGTATACAGATTATACAGTCACCTCTAGGGGGAGCTCAGTGTATACAGATTATACAGTCACCTCTAGGGGGAGCTCAGTGTATACAGATTATACAGTCACCACTAGGGGAACTCAGTGTATAGAGATTATACAGCAACCACTAGGAGAGCTCAGTGTATACAGATTATACAATCACCACTAGGGGGAGCCCAGTGTATACAGATTATACAGTCACCACTAGAGGAAGCTCAGTGTATACAGATTATACAGTCACCACTAGGGGCAGCTCAGTGTATACAGATTATACAGTCACCACTAGTGGGAGCTCAGTTTATACAGATTATACAGTCACCACTAGGGGGGGCGCAGTGTATACAGATTATACAACCACCACTAGGGGGAGCTCATTGTATACAGATCATACAGTCACCTCTAGGGGAGCTCAGTGTATACAGATTATACAGTCACCACTAGGGGGAGCTCAGTGTATACAGATTATACAGCTACCTCTAGAGGGAGCTCAGTGTATACAGATTATACAGTCACCACTATGGGGAGCTCAGTGTATACAGATTATACAGTCACCACTATGGGGAGCTCAGTGTATACAGATTATACAGCCACCACTAGGGGGAGCTCAGTGTATACAGATTATACAGCCACCACTAGGGGAGCTCAGTGTATACAGATTATACAGCCACCACTAGGGGGAGCTCAGTGTATACAGATTATACAGCCACCACTAGGGGGAGCTCAGTGTATACAGATTATACAGTCACCACTAGGGGGAGCTCAGTGTATACAGATTATACAGCCACCACTAGGGGGAGCTCAGTGTATACAGATTATACAGCCACCACTAGGGGGAGCTCAGTGTATACAGATTATACAGCCACCACTAGGGGGAGCTCAGTGTATACAGATTATACAGTCACCACTAGGGGAGCTCAGTGTATACAGATTATACAGTCACCACTAGGGAGAGCTCAGTGTATACAGATTATACAATGACCACTAGGGGGAGCTCAGTGTATACAGATTATAAAGTCACCACTAGGGGGAGCTCAGTGTATACAGATTATACAGCCACCACTAGGGGGAGCTCAGTGTATACAGATTATACAGTCACCACTAGGGGGAGCTCAGTGTATACAGATTATACAGCCACCACTAGGGGGAGCTCAGTGTATACAGATTATACAGTCACCTCTAGGGGGAGCTCACTATATACAGATTATACAGTCACCTCTAGGGGGAGCTCAGTGTATACAGATTATACAGTCACCACTAGGGGGAGCTCAGTGTATACAGATTATACAGTCACCACTAGGGGGAGCTCAGTGTATACAGATTATACAGTCACCACTAGGGGAGCTCAGTGTATACAGATTATACAGCCACCACTAGGGAGAGCTCAGTGTATACAGATTATACAGTCACCACTAGGTGGAGCTCAGTGTATACAGATTATACAGTCACCACTAGGGGGAGCTCTGTGTATAAAGGTTATACAGTCACCACTAGGGGGAGCTCAGTGTATTTAGATTAGACAGTCATCACTAGGGGAGATCAGTGTAAACAGATTATACAGTCACCACTAGGGGGAGGGCAGTGTATACAGATTATACAGTCACCACTAGGGGGAGCTCAGTGTATACAGATTATACAGCCACCACTAGGGGGAGCTCAGTGTATACAGATTATAAAGTCACCACTAGGGGGAGCTCAGTGTATACAGATTATACAGTCACCACTAGGGGGAGCTCAGTGTATAAAGGTTATACAGCCACCACTAGGGGGAGCTCAGTGTATAAAGGTTATACAGCCACCACTAGGGGAAGCTCAGTGTATACAGATTATAAAGTCACCACTAAGGGGAGGTCAGTGTAAACAGATTATACAGTCACCAATAGGGGGAGCTCAGTGTGTACAGATTATACAGCCACCACTAGAGGGAGCTCAGTGTGTACAGATTATACAGCCACCACTAGAGGGAGCTCAGTGTGTACAGATTATACAGCCACCACTAGAGGGAGCTCAGTGTATACAGATTATACAGCCACCACTAGGGGGAGCTCAGTGTATACAGATCATGCAGCCACCACTAGGATGAGCCTAGTGTATACAGATTATACAGCCACCACTAGGGGGAGCTCAGTGTATACAGATTATACAGTCACCACTAGAGGGAGCTCAGTGTATACAGATTATACAGCCACCACTAGGGGGAGCTCAGTGTATACAGATTATACAGCCACCACTAGGGGGAGCCTAGTGTATACAGAATATACAGCCACTACTAGGGGGAGCTCAGTGTTTACAGATTATACAGTCACCACTAGGAGAAGCTCAGTGCATACAGATTATACAGCCACCACTAGGGGGAGCTCAGTGTATACAGATTATACAGCCACCACTAGGGGGAGCTCAGTGTATACAGATTATACAGCCACCACTAGGGGGAGCTCAGTGTATAAAGGTTATACAGCCACCACTAGGGGGAGCTCAGTGTATAAAGGTTATACAGCCACCACTAGGGGGAGCTCAGTGTATACAGATTATACAGCCACCACTAGGGGGAGCTCATTTTTTATTCAGATTATACAGTTACCACTATGGGGAGCTTAGTGTATACAGATTATACAGCCACCTCCAGTGGGAGCTCAGTGTATACAGATTAGACAGTCTCCAGTAGGAGGAGCTCAGTGTATACAGATTATACAGCCACCACTAGGAGGAGTTCAGTGTATACAGATTATACAGTCACCACTAGGGGGAGCTCAGTGTATACAGATTATACACCCACCACTAGGTAGAGCTCAGTGTATACAGATTATACAGTCACCATAAGAGGGAGCTCAGTGTATACAGATTATACAGTCACCACTAGGGGAGCTCAGTGTATACAGATTATACAGCCACCACTAGGGGGAGCTCAGTGTATACAGATTATACAGCCACCACTAGGGGGAGCTCAGTGTATACAGATTATACAGCCACCACTAGGGGGAGCTCAGTGTATACAGATTATACAGTCACCTCTAGGGGGAGCTCAGTGTATACAGATTATACAGTCACCACTAGGGGGAGCTCAGTGTATACAGATTATACAGTCACCACTAGGGGGAGCCCAGTGTATACAGATTATACAGTCACCACTAGGGGGAGCCCAGTGTATACAGATTATACAGTCACCACTAGGGGGAGCTCAGTGTATACAGATTATACAGCCACCACTAGGTGGAGCTCAGTGTATACAGATTATACAGTCACCACTAGGGGGAGCTCAGTGTATACAGATTATACAGCCACCACTAGGGGGAGCTCAGTGTATACAGATTATACAGCCACCACTAGGGGGAGCTCAGTGTATACAGATTATACAGTCACCACTAGGGGGAGCTCAGTGTATACAGATTATACAGTCACCACTAGGGGGAGCTCAGTGTATACAGATTATACAGTCACCACTAGGGGGAGCTCAGTGTATACAGATTATACAGTCACCACTAGGAGGAGCTCAGTGTATACAGATTATACAGCCACCACTAGGGGGAGCTCAGTGTATACAGATTATACAGTCACCATTAGGAGGAGCTCAGTGTATACAGATTATACAGTCACCACTAGGGGGAGCTCAGTGTATACAGATTATACAGTCACCACTAGGGGGAGCTCAGTGTATACAGATTATACAGTCACCACTAGGGGGAGCTCACCCCTGGTCACTGCAGGATTTGGTTGTGCCTCCTTTAGGCCACCTTCAGCCTCCGGAGCAGCCGGGCTCACCCCCGGTCACAGCTCAGGTGAGGTCCACGCGTCCTTTCCCTTCAGTCCTGACAAATCTCTGCCCCCCCACCCCCCTCCTCCATTACAGGAAATAGATGAAAGTGAGTTTTATCTGAATTTTACGGCGTTTTTTTCAGTAATATTTTTGTTTTCCGCAGATTTATCGGCGTCTCGGGAGCCATTCTCCCAAATTTATGAGGATCATTTTCTGTGGGTGGAGGAGGTTACATTTCCACCTGCTATTTCCATCCTAATTCTCGGGGCTAAGTGGCTGCCATCTCCCTCCTCTCCGCTATCGGGGGAGCGCCGCTTCTCCTAATGCAATTTCCCCCCGCGGTAAATCAGCGCCGTCGCCGTCACCATCCACTGAAATTAACTTAAATTAATTTACTTAATAAGAGCTCCAGATCATTGTGAACAAGCGGAAGATTTGTGGGGACCCCTTCCGCCCCCCCCACCCCTCAGCCCCGCCTCTCCTGGCCTCCGCTTCACTGCCGCCAGGGAGTAATGGCCGCTACGTGCACGCCGAGCCCTGCTGCCGGGAGGCCACCCAGCTGTCCCAGGCTCCTGACCTCCTCATGTCTATGAGGATAGCAGGATAGAATGACGCTGAGGCTTGATGTTGCAGAGTCGGTGCCGGAGGAATGGAGACATTAGGGATGGAGCGCGCCGAGCCCTGCTGTCAGGAGGCCCCTCACCCCTGACCACCCAGCTGTCCCAGGCTCCTGACCTCTTCAGGTCTATAAATAGAAGGATAGAATGACGCTGAGGCCTCTCGTCTCAGAGTCCGTGCTGGATGATAGGGGATATTAGGGATGGAGCGCGCCGAGCCCTGCTGCCGGGAGGCCCCGCACCCCTGACCACGCAGCTGTCCCTACACACCTGACCACCCAGCTGTCCCAGGCTCCTGACCTCTTCAGGTCAATGAATAGAAGGATAGAATGACGCTGAGGCCTGGCGTCGCAGAGTAGGTGCCGGAGGAAAGGGAACATTAGGGATGGAGCGCGCCGAGCCCTGCTGCCGGGAGGCCCCGCACCCCTGACCACGCAGCTGTCCCTACACACCTGACCACCAGCTGCCCAGCTCCTGACCTTCAGGTCTATGAATAGAAGGATAAGAATGAGCTGAGGCCTGGCTTCGCAGAGTAGGTGCCGGAGGAAAGGGAACATTAGGGATGGAGCGCGCCGAGCCCTGCTGCCGGGAGGCCCCGCACCCCTGACCACCCAGCTGTCCCAGGCCCCTGACCACTTAAGGTCTATGAATAGAAGGATAGAATGATGCTGAGGCTTGGCATCGCAGACTCGGTGCCGGAGGAAAGGGGGCATTCGGGATGGAGCGCGACGAGCTCTGTTGCCCGGAGGCCCTGCTCCCGTGAACACCCAGCTGTCCCCTGACCACCCAGCTGTCCCAGGCTCCTGACCTCTTCTGAATAGAATTCTAGAATGACGTGGAGGCCTGCCGTCGCACAGGCGGTGCAGGAGGAAAGGGGGCATTATGGAACAATATATCATGCATAGTATTTGAGACTACCCCTCGCTGTAAGGAAGCTTGGACTGTTCCTGTGTTACAACCTGCTTTATACTCTAGTTACACCCAAAGCTGTAGTGACGCTGAGACTATTCAGGCAGTTCTGGGCTTCAGTCGTATTCTTATCCTCTAGTCACATCCAGAGCTGTAGTAATGCTGGTCATTCATGTATTATACTCTAGTTGCATTTAAAGCTCCACTTACTATTCTGCTATTCAACCATGATTTGTACTCTAATCGCATCCAAAGCTGCCCATTTTATTCTGTTGTTGATGTATGTATCATACTCTAGTCACACCCAAAGCTGTAGTGATGCTGAGACTATTCAGACAGTTCTGGGCTGCAGTCGTGGTTTTATCCTCTAGTCACATTCAGAGCTGTATTAGTGCCGATTAACTATGAAACATGAACACTGTAGACAATTCTGGGGTTCAGTCATGTCTTATCCTCTAATCACATACAAAGCTGTAGTGATGCCATCTCCTATGAAACACTGTGTGGACAGTTCTGCTGTTCTCTCATGTTTTATATTCTAGTCACATCCAAAGCTGTAGCGGCAATGATCAGTTATGAAACATGAAAAACTGTTCGCACAGTTTTACTCTTCAATCCTGTTTTATACTCTAGTCGCATCCAGAGCTGTAACTGTGCTGTTCAGCTATGAAACATGAACAACTGTTCATTCATGTCTTACGCTCTAGTCACACCCAACGCTGTAATGGTGCCGATCGACTAAAACGTGAAGAACTTTTCCGACAATTCTGTTCAGTCACGTTTCATACTCTAGTTACATCCAAAGCTGTAGTTTTGCAGTTCATTCATGTATTATACTCTAGTTGCATTTAAAGCTCCACTTAATATTCTGCTGTTCAACCATGATTTCTACTCTAGTCGCATACAAAGCTGCACTTGTTATTCTATTGTTTACGTATGTGTCATACTCTAGTCACATCCAAAGCTGTAATTGTGATTTTCAACTGTGAAATGTTAAAAAATGTGCGGACAAATTCTCCTGTTCAGTCATGTTTTATCCTCTAGTCACATCCAAAGCTGTAATGGTGCCGATCACCTATGTAATACCTTGTGGATAGTTTTGCTGTTCAGTCATGTTTTATACTCTAGTCACATTTAAAGCTGCCCTTCTTGATCTGCTGTTCACTTAGGTCTTATACGCTTGTCGTACCCAGAGCTGTGATTGTGCTGTCCGAGTACGAAACAAGTTCTGCTGTTCAGTCATGTCTTACCCTCTAGTCACATCCAAAACTGTAATTCTGCTTTTAAACTATGGTGAAAAGTGAAAGTTTTACTGTTCTGTCATGTTCTATTCTCTAGTCACATCCAAAGTGTGGTTAGTTTTTTTTTTTTTTTTTTTTATTCATTTTTTTTTTTTTTTTTTTTTTTTTTTTTTTATTTTTTTTTTT